>APFE031048069.1:0-15489 GCA_000404065.3 Pinus taeda | reverse complement strand
TCACTGGTCATCACCATTGGTCCGTCACACCATCCATCTTTAGGGACAGATTCTAGACAGCTGGAGAAGTGTTTTAAAAAACCAAGAGAGATTTTTGTTCTAGACGGCATGGACTACAAAAACCTCCTTTAGTTTCATAAAATATGTCATGGATGAGAGGGTAAAGGCTCTGTCCCACGTGCCATTTTCAAGGATCCTAAACCTAAAAACAGGGAAACATGTTCCGTAATTTCTAGGGTTTATCGTCAACAGTAAGTGACAACTTGGGAGGCTTCATCAAATTTGACCTCAAGAGGTTGTAGCTATCAAAGAATGCATTTAATGTTTATTTAAGGTGGTTTAGTCATAATAAGGAGTTACACTCCTAGTTGTATTAGGTCTCTAGGACTGCTAGTTTGCTGCCATTTGTATTTAATAGTTTGTTTTATGGTTAGAATAGGTGTCACTCATAGCAAATTCAAATTCTCTTGATAAGGGATGAGGGAATCCATATTTTAAAGGCTATATATAAAGCAATAGGTTTAATTAGGAAAGGGTTTGAGAGTTTTTGCCTCAACTGATGCTTTATGTGCAGACTGTGTATATTTTTAACCTAATGCAGAGTTTCTACTTAGACAACTAAAGATTCATGAAGAGTTCTTGTATGTTTTTGTTTTGATGGCATGTTCCAATACTTACATTACAGTGGTGTTTACTTATGATACTCAGAACTCATCAATGATGCTTTGACTTCTTTCATAGATAAACTAACTGTGTTTCACTATTTTATATTTTCATTTCTGCACTTGAACTCTATAATGCCTTGACTTCCATGCGAGGTAGAATGTTTTGGCTTCACTACTCAGGATTCAAAGAGAGTTTTAATGTCCTATTGTCTCAAGGCTTTCCTCTTTCACTTACTTGAAGTGGTATGAATACATGTTACTTAGAACTCATCAATGATGCTCTAACTTCCTTCATGTATTTATAAACTATGTTTCCTTGCATTGTATCTTCGTTTTGGTGATGTATAAAAACTCTCTAAGCCCTGACTTTCATGTTAAGCTGATTTTGCTCAGGTATTGAAACATACTTTGACTCCATAGCCTAATGGTAGCCAACCTTCATCTTTCAACCTATAAACCTATAAAATCACAAACCATAGAGTTAGCCATCTATCCATATCTTTAATCAATATCATTAACCCTTTGAGAGAGCCCTCTCAGGCTGAGGAGGCTAAGCCTTAGCTAAAAGATTGGTTTGAAATAACTACACGGAGATAGTCTAATCAACGGCCTATCAGGGTCCTATTTTGGTGATAACATTTTGATGCATCTACTGGGAGTTTGAAGATTATTCATTCCCGAAACTAAGAAGATGAACTTCTCAAGGTAGCAGAAGCTCGGAAATTCTTTAAGGCTGCAAACTACCTTGGTGACTCCACACATCAAATAACAAATTGGAAGGTGACTCCACTGCTAGAAGATCAATAGCTTGATGAAGTTTCAAGATGAGTTCCACTGCAAGAATGAATGCTAGGTATTCCCCTATGAATCGGTCTCATATCCCTAGTTTAGCAAATCCTATGCCAAAGTTCAAATGGTTAGATGATCTTCCAATATTCAAATATGAAAAGAAGGATAATGGTGCTCTTCATTTAGTTAGGTTCCATATGTTGTACGTAGTCTTAAGGTTCAGTTACCTGAAGATTGTCTCATGAGGATGTTTATGACCACTTTAGAAGGAAAAACACGGTCTTCGTATAAAAGCTTGGAAAATGGTTCAATATATTCGCTTGCTAATTTTCATGATGAATTCTATGAGATGTATAAAGAATGTCATCCTTCCTTATTGCTGGTAAAAAATTGTTTTAAACATTCTTTGACTCTTATTCAATATTTGGAGGATTGTTATGTTGATGATGGATTCATGGATGAAGAAACTTTAGAGGCTCTTCAGAACAATACATTTCAACGCCAAGAAGAAAGGATAACATCCCATGAAATGTAGCATGAAAATCAGCATGGGTTTACTTACGAAAATCATATTACATCCTCCGAGATTGATGTAGAGATGCAACAGACTTGTCAGTCTTTGGATCATAATAAATATGAAAATAATTTCAAAAACCAAGAAGAAATACTGGAAGAAATTTTTTATAACCCTCAGGAAGAGGAAAAGGTTGATGATTTATGTAATTCGTTACAGCAGAATACTTCAAAGAATGATCATAATGGTGAGGAAAATTACATTGTCTATGGAAATCATGCATAAAGGCAGTTGGATAACTTATCAAAGGAATTTTGTGTGGCCAAGGATCAATTGTTTGAAGATATAGAATGTTATGAGAATCATCAAACTAACCATGTGTTTTTTGACCCTATAGCTGACTACATGGAAAAGATTTACTGTTCAGGCTTCCAGTTATATTTTCATCTTGAGTAACAGTTACACCTCATGCTGCCTCGGTTATTTCTGTATTTGGTTTATTTTTGCTTCAAGCATAGTCAAGAGATTCAAGTGTCAAATCAGATCGATGATTGGCTTCATTGGAAGTTTCATGTTCCTTGAGCTACAAGTGGAGATTGTAGCTGATAGGGTAGGTAGGTAGATGCAAATAAGCTTAGGGTAGGTTGACTGAGCATCTATTTCAGTAGGTGCAGTTTGAATTCTTATTGCAACAAATCATTATACCCTTGAGGATCAGATTTGGCAGAAGTTCAGAGTTTTATTCTAGATAATGGATACTGGCATTGGAGCTACAGGTTCTTTGTATACCACAAGGGCGCACTATCCCTAGTGGAGCCATTATTATCACTGAAGCAAATTCCTAAATTTTGAACATCAGTTTGATTCCAAAGGATTAGTGTTAGTCTTGGTCCAGTCTTTCCATGGTATTATTTAGAGTCTAGGACCTAGAAGGGAGTCTTGTTGGCATTGTCAAATAGGGTTAACCTCTGGTTTTACCTATCATTGATCCCACATCACACCTAAAGTTCCATGTCTCAAAATTTTGTCAAGGTTTTCATGCACTGCAAAACTACCTAGGAGTTTTTGTAGCGCAAAACCTAGAAGTCAAGCTTTCTCTTCTCGTTTTAACAGTCTTTTTCAAGATCCATTTCTGGTCACATGAAAAGGAATTTTGGAATTTTGAAGGAGATTTATCTTCATCAACTCTCCAACTACGATAACATACCTCACTTTCTTCATAAGTGTTTTTAGTTGGGAGATACTAAGCTTTCTTTGAAACCCTAATTTCAGAGAACGGATTTTTCCTGTTTTACACGTGATTTTCAAGGACAGATTCTGGACAGCTGGAGAAGTGTTTTAAAAAACCAAGAGACTCTTTTGTTTTAGCCAGCATGGACTGCAAAAAGCTCCTTCATTTTCGTAAAATATGTCATGGATGAGAAGATAAAGGCTCTATCCCACGTGCCATTTTCAAGGATCCTAAACCTAAAAATAGGGGAACATGTTCCCTAATTTCTAGGGTTTATCATCAACAGTAAGCGACAACATGGGAGGCTTCATCAAATTTGACCTCATGAGGTTGTAGTTGTCAAAGAATGCATTCAATGTTTAGTTGAGGTGGTTTAGTCATAATAAGGAGTTACACTCCTAGTTGTATTAGGTCTCTAGGACTGCTAGTTAGCTGTCATTTGTATTTAATAGTTTGTTTTATGGTTAGAATAGGTGTCACTAATACCAAATTTAAATTCTCTTGATAAGGGATGAGGGAATCCATATTGTAAAGGCTATATATAAAGCAAGAGGTTGAATTAGGAAAGGGTTGGAGACTTTTTGGCTCAGCTGTTGCTCTATGTGCAGACTGTGTATATTTTTAACCTAATGCAGAGTTTCTACTTAGACAACTCAATATTCATGAAGAGTTCTTGTATGTTCTTGTTTTGATGGAATCTTCAAATACTTAAATTGCAGTGGTGTTTTCTTATGATACTCATAACTCATCAATGATGCTCTGACTTCTTTCATAGATAAACTAACTGTGTTCCACTGTTTTATATTTTCATTTCTGCACTTGAACTCTATAATGCCTTGACTTCGATGCTAGGTAGAATGTTTTGGCTTCACTACTCAAGATTCAAAGAGAGTTTTAATGTCCTATTGGCTCATGGCTTTCCTCTTTCACTTACTTGTAGTGGTATGAATACATGTTAGTTAGAACTCATCAATGATGCTCTAACTTCCTTCATGTTTTTATAAACTGTGTTTCCTTGCATTGTATCTTTGTTTTGGTGATGTATAAAAACTCTCTATGCCCTGACTTTCATGTTAAGCTGATCTTGTTCAGGTACTGAAACATACTTTGAATCCATAGCCCAATGGTAGCCAGCCTTCATCTTTCAACCTATAAACCTATAAAATCACAAACCATCGAGTTAACCATCTATCCATATCTTTAATCAATATCATTAACCCTTTGAGAGAGCCCTCTCAGGCTGAGGAGGCTAAGCCTTAGCTAAAAGATTGGTTTGAAATAGTTACACTAAGATAGTTTGATTAGCAGCCTATCAGGGTCCTATTTTGGTGATAACACCCAACATGTCTCATTATTCTTGCTCAATGTTTGTAGTCAGAAATCATTTAGAAATAGTGAGAGGCAAGCCCCGAATGGTTACTAACTATAAACCTCTAAATGCTATCACCCAGGGTTTTCACTACCCTTTGCCCGGACCAGAGACAATGATGTAGAAAATTCAAAATAGTAAAGCATTCAGCAAGTTTGATATGAAGTTTGGATACTATCAAATATAGATACAAGAAGAAGACAAACATGAAACTACCTTCAAATGCCTTGTAGGTTTTTATCAATTGAAGGTGGTACCTTTCGGCATAAAAAATGCTCCTGCATTCTTCCAAAGAAGAATGGATTTTATTTTTGGTAAATATGATCTCATTGTAACATATATAGATGATATACTTGTACATAGTCCCAATCTTCAAACCCATTTAAAGCATCTAGATATTTTTCTAAGTGAAGTCCAAAATCATGGCATAGTCCTTTCTAAAAAGAAAATGGTTTTGTTTTAAGATAGTGTAGACTTTTTGGGGATCAACGTAGTTAATGGACAAATCCAAATGTAGCACCATGTTCTTACTAAACTGTATCAATTTCCAGATGAACTAAAAGAAAATAAAACAATTCAAGGATTTTTAGTTGTCTTAAACTATGTGCACAGATATATTCCCAGTTTGTTCGAGAAAACAACCCCAATCAGAAAACATCTCAGAGAAGGATGGTCAGCGGAAGCCACTGCAGTAGTTAAAGAGATTAAATCAGAATGTCAACAACTTAGAAAGCTACAACCACCTGGTGACGGTATTCTTATTTTACAAATTGATGCTTATGATAGTTTTTGGGCAAAAATTCTTTTTGAGAAATGGGAGAATGAAGATGAAAAACTTTGCACATATTCCTCAGGTGAATTCTCTCCTAGTCAAAAGAATTAATTTATTTATGAAAAGGAAACTTTAGCAATTTTTAATGGGATACAGAAATTTGAACTATATCTAGCACCAATAAAGTTTCTTATAAGGACTAATTCGATGAACTTCAAGTATTTCTTGTCTACTAAGATTTCAAGACAACTTGCTAGAGGAAGGTTGCCCTCATGGCAGATTTGGTTTCAACAATTTGATTTTGATGTTGAATGGATACCTGGCATTTCTAATTTTTTAGCAGACTCTTTAACTAGAGATATGAATAAGGTTTTTGTCACATCACCAGGAAAATTGTTTATAATACCAGGAAAAGGACCCCAAGATGATAAGTTCAGCACATTTGTAGACAGATTCAGAATTCTTGAAAGCCATGTGAGTCACTTAATAGAAGAAATCAAGAAAGTTGTGGGTCTGCATCTAAGGAGGAATCAGTGGATTCGAAGATGCCAAGCATGGCAGTCTAAAAACATTGGAATATCATTAGGCGTAGATACTGATTTGTTAAAGGTATACCATTTTCCCAACATGAAGGTAAATATTTATTTTAAAATTTTATCAGATCTATGGTCCTCTATGGTCTAGTCAATTCACTGGAAATATGATTTGGATCCTCAAAGCATTGAATTACTATCAGTTGATAGGTGGAATAAACTTTGCTCTAAGCATATACACAAGAGCTCAAATTTTGGATTTAGAAGCTATTCCAATCAAAGGAGGATTAGAAAAATATATCTTCTCGTTAAAAATTCCTGATATTTTTGAGGAACTTGAAGCATCTTTTCTACAAAGATTTGAAGAAAACTATGCACCCAATGACACTTTTCCTGAATATGAAATTTTCAAAAACTTACCGATTAGGAGATTAAAGAAGGATTTTGCATGAAAAGACCATCTATTACAGCCTCTCAGTGCATCCAGAGAACTCTGCGATATCTAAGGAATTTCTCATCCCTTTGGGATTACCAAAGTCTAAGATTAAGAGAAATTATTTCGCCAAATCCTTTTGTGCAAGTATTCTGTCATGAGATAGAGGGAGAAAACAAGACCAGTAATAACATAGAAATGATCAAACAGCTAGCTCTCTGGTTCAAAGAATTTGGAAATTTAAAATTAATAAAAAAACGACAGGTTTTACAACAAATAGATGAACTGCAAGGAGAACCGAAAGTTTTAAGATTCGTGATTAACCAAACATCATTAGTCACAATCAGCATTATTTCAGGAAATTGAAACAACAATGTAGTTCATATTATCAATCTACTGTTGTCAAACAAAATCTGTACTTCAATGATTTTTGAACTGGGATGGAAATCAAAAGCATACATTAATTAAAATTGTAGATTATGGGTCCAACATGCAATTGAGACTTCCACTAACATATTTCAGATCTTTAAGTGGGAGCTTCTAGATGGTATTGATTTGGCAATTCAGCCTTCTCCTGCATTTAGAAAATTCTTTTAAGATTCTTTTCTAGATATTGGTATTAGCCCAGTACCTTTTCTAAACAAGTGGGAAAAGCAGGAAGTGATGTTTACCCTGCAACAATAGAACCTCCACAAAGTAAAAGTAAATCAGGACCAAGGACAAATGTCAAAAGCATCTGCAAACGACAAAGAAACATTATGAACAGATGCCAAAGGAAAAGGTAAAGTTAAAGAATCTACTTCTCAAGACACATATGCATATGCGCAAGACCCTCATGATATCAATTGGTATGAAGAGTACTCAAAGATGATGGATATTGGGAGAATTATTGTACCAGAAGGATTGAGTAGACACCATCGGATAAAGAAAATGCCAACATGACGCTCAATTATTTCAACTTTGTTTCATATCTTAGATGAGATTAGATTCCTTTAGGAAAGTTATAAAAGAGAGATCAAACCAGAGAAGCACACAGGTTGGAACGAAGTGTTTCTTTGATCTTGTATTGTAATTTGCAAAGTATTGTAATTTTGATCTTTGAATTAATATTGAAGCCGCTAGGTCACCTATCTGAGGATAGTTTCATAAACTTTAAAATAACATGGAGAAGTAAAGTGAAGGAATTGAAGAAGACCCAAGGAGAGAAAGGTCATGTCTACTCGTATTCTCGGGGTGAGGAGTTTCAATTGCAGTCATTAGATTTGCTACCTTTAGCTCTTCAAGATCTAAGAGTTCGACGGTATGACGGATTGTAGATGAAGTTCTCCCTAGTTGAGAGGGAGTGTTAAAATTGGAAACTAGCGCCAAACGCCATGTGGATCACCTTATTTATGGCTTCTAATTTTTTTCCTAGATTCCTCTCATCGAGAGGTGTAGGATTGACCTAAAGATAATCTGATTCTGATAAGTATTTATGGAGATATGAATTTATTTTGATTATGGACAAATTGTCAATGTCAGCCAACAAACTTATGTAGGCTTAGAAGGCCAACAATCACTTCTATTCATCCTCAACGTTTGCATATAAATACAAGGAGCCTCCTCCTCATTTGGACAATTCATTCACTCATCTTCTCTCTCTCTCCTATGCATAAAAGAAGCCTATCTCTCTCGCACATGTGGTTGGAAGGAAGATGTCCTAGGGAAAGGAAGAGACAGAAAGAAGGATGCTAGGGCAGCAGGTCATCTCTTTGACCAACGTTGACCAAGCATTGACCATCTAGAAGTGTAGATTGGGTGTGGTTGCCTATCCTAGGCAAGCCCCGATTTTTGGCATGAAAATTGAGGTGATCTTACCTCTGGTTTGACTAGTGTTGACTGCCCTAGCTTAGGGCTGCAAGTTGACTTCATAAATCTGCAAATTGACTGTACTTTTGGAGCTATTCAAGGTTTGTTTCTTCTAGTTGTTCGAGGACAGGTTGACCAGAAATTGACCAAGCATTTTATAGGTCAATTCAACAAGTTTTACCAAGTTTGACTTTGTTGATCTAGGGTTTGCTACTGCTAATATAAAATTACAGAATTTAGATTTTGTACTATTTCTCTCTACTGAACTATTGAAGATAAAATAAAATTTGATCAAAGGGTTTCCCCGCATTGGGGTTTGTCCTTGGCTATCCACCACATGTTGTTTCTCTTGTCTTGGCTTGTTTTCTGTTGATCATTTAATGCTCTATCTGCACTTTACTTAATGTATATGTGATTGCTAATCTATGGGTAATAAGAAGAAAAATAAGTAAATTGCTCTAAGCATAGACCATACCATAATTTAACATGGTATCAGAGCCGAGGTGAGGACAAAGCTCAAGCAAGAGCAAGAGCAAGAGCAATCACCGAAGAGAAGGTTGGAAAGGTTATCTTAAAGAAATCATGGGGTCCTCAACACACTTCCTTGCTGAAGACAAACTCCATGAGAATTTTGACTCTCACGGATGGAAGATGTCTCTTGATCTAACAATAGAAGAATAGGATGTGTTGGACCATGTGAGAGGCATAATTGTTGAACCTCCATCAAATGCATCCACTGCTACTAGGAACAAATGGAGCAAGGGAGGAGTCAAAGCAAGGAAGGTCGTCTGGGACTCTATCAATAAGCTTGGTGGCCTATGTTTCCGAGCTGAACACTTCCAAGGAAATATACGATAGAATAGTGAGTTTATTTAAAGTTAATGACGCAAATCAAGTCTTGTTTCTTAGAAATAAGCTGAAAGAAATTAAGAATGGAAAAGATGAGAGTATGCAAGAATATTTCTTAAGGATCACTGAGATCAAGAATGATCTCCTATTTATCGGGGAAGTAATTCCTGATAGGGAAATGACACTCACAAATCTTGGAGGACTGCCATTTGAATGGTATATATTCAGGACTAATCTTCTCAAAAATAACGTAATTCCTGGATTTGAGGAATTAATGGCCACATGCATTCAAGAAGAAACAAGGATAGAAAAGCAATAAATCCCCATAATTAAAGGTCATCCCTATTCCTTTTCTTCTCATACTAAAAGAATAAACAATTCTGGGGCTAAATTCAAAGGAAATGCTGGACCAAAGGGTGGTAGAAATGGTTGATGTTACAATTGCGATAAAATGGGTCACTATGCAAGGGAGTGCCCTGATAAAAGGGACTCACACCAAGACGATGATCAAAATCCCTCTCAAGACAATCAAAGGAATGGCAGGTCAAATGACATAGGTAAAAGAAGTGCTGGAAATCAAGGAAGAGGACAACCATTCAAGAAGGAAAGAAATTCCAGGTATGAATCTAACATTCTTAACAATAAGAAAGATGAATATTATCTACCAACAATTCTATCTACTACTGCCTCCCAAACTCGTTGGGAAATCGGCTTATTGATAGTGGTGTCTCAAGGCACTTCACTAGTTACAAAGAAGCTCTCTATAATCTGATAGAGAAGGAAACCAACCTGGAAATTATTCTTGGGGATAATTCAAAATATCCCGTGAAAGACGTAGGAAACGTCACTATTATATTGAATCAAGGTAATACCATCCACTTACAAGATGTATTATATGTACCTGATCTAAAAAAGAACCTAGTCTCAATTTCAACAATGGAAGACAAAGGCTACGAGGTGGCCTTCAGTGATGGCAAGGTATGTGTATGGAAAAAGAACTTTAAAGATGCTTTTACTCTTGGGTTTCAAGTTGATTCATTATAGCAGGTCAGAGGAAGTCTGTTGGGTGTCATGTCTTATGACACATCTCTTCAGTCCAAACTATGGCATTGGAGGTTTTCTCACCTTCATTATAAAGCTCTACCTGATGTAAGAAAGATGGTGACCAGGATGCTCGAGTTCAGATTAGAGCAAGAACGTGTATGTCTAGGATGTGCCGAAGGAAAGCTCAAAAGGGGACCATTCCCTTCAAGCCAAAGCAAGACCTCTGATATATTGTAGTTGGTTCACTCAAACATATCCAGTATGATGCCTATGAACTCCTTGGGAGGATATTTATATTACCTCCCTTTTACAAATGATTATTCTGGCAAGGCTTGGATATACATCTTGAAAAAGAAAGATAAAGTGTTCTCCTGGTTTCATCACTTCAAAGCCTTGATCAAGAATCAAACCGAAACGAAGATCAAGACCTTAAGGACTGATAATGGGACTGAACATGAATCTAATGAGTTTCATGACTTTTACAAAGAGAATGGCATTAAGAGGGAGACTACTACACCATATACTCCTAAGCAGAATGGTGTGGTGGAAAGGAAGAATTGTACAATTGTGGAAGTTGTCTATGCTATGCTCCATGATCAAAGACTTCTTGAAGTTTCTATGGGCTGAAGCTGCAAATAATGTCATATATGTACAAAGCTGATGCCCTCATTAAGCATTGGGTTCCAAGACTCCCAAAAAAAATTTCATCGGTAAGAAACCTAATGTATCTCATTTTAGAATTTTTGAAAGCCATGTATTTTTTCATGTGCCTAAAGAGAAAAGGAATAATTTGGGTGCATCTAGAAAGAAAGGAATCTGCGTGGGCTATAGTGAAAATACTAAGGGCTATAGAATCTATGTAGCTGGTCAAAGGGAAGTCGTGATTAGTCTTGATGTCACCTTTGATGAATATATGGATCTTAGCAAAGTAGACAATATTCCTACTTTAAGGGGATCTAAAGAAGCCGACACCGGAGAACCAAAGGAAAAGGAAGATGTGACGATGCCTAATGTGGAAGAACCTATGGATCCTGTTGATCCTCCTCTGCAAGAGCCTTCCTCTTCTAGGAAGAGGCCTTCATGGCTTAGCGGGACACTTGATGATGCTGAAGGACACATTGCACCCAGAGGAACCTTCCATGAAAGTAAGAAACCAAACAGGTATCAGGGATACTTGACCATCATGAGCACGATCATCCAAAATGAGCCTTTTTCATTCATAGATGCTGTCAAGCATTAAGTATGGAAGGATGTTATGACCGAGGAATATGATTCCATTATGAAAAAATATGTTTGGGATGTGTTTCCCACACCCCAGGACAAAGTAGTTGTCACTTCAAAATGGCTTTACAAGATAAGGTATGCAGTTGATGGAAGTGAAGAAAAGTATAAGTCTCATTTTTTCGCTCGTGGCTTCTCCGAAAAGGAAGGTATAGACTATGATGAGATATTTGCACCTATTACCCGATATACCACCATCTACTCAATCATAGCCCTTGCTGCTATGCAAGGATGAAACCTACATCAGATGGATTTCAAGACTGCGTTCTTACATGGTTCGATCAAACAAGAGGTCCTTGTGGAGCAACTAGAAGGATTTGAGACTTATGATCGATAATCTCATGTGTGTAGGTTGAAGAAGGCCCTTTATGGGCTAAATAAAGCACCGCAAGGATGGTATGAGAGGACCGATAGCTACTTGATGAAGTTGGGATTCACTAGTAGTGAAGCCAACCCTAACCTTTACTTTAACGTTATAGATGACAAGCCTCTCATATTTGTGCTATATGTTGATGACCTCTTTCTAACAGGTGCAGACCCTCTCATTCATGAATGTAAGAGGGAGTTGGCTTCTTAGTTCGAGATGAAAGACCTAGGACTTATATACTATTTCCTAGGACTCGAAGTCTGGTAGAAACCAAGGAGATTTTCCTGTCTCAAGGAAAATATGTGGTGAAGATATTGGAGAGATTCGGCATGGTGGACTGCAAGCCAGTAACTACCCCAATGGAGCCTGACTTCGAGAAGTTAAGCGGTAGTGCTGTTAGACCTATTTTACAAAATGCTACCAAGTATTGTCAACTCATCGAAGTATTTATGTTCTTGGTGAACTCCCATTCGAATATATGCTTTGCAGTCACCACATTGAGTCAACATATGGTTGGGCCTCACCACTCACATTAGATTGGTTCTAAGAATATGTTGAGATATCTTCGTGGCACAATCACTCATGGGTTGAGATACACTGCCGGAGATGTGAGACTACTTGGGTATATTGATGTTGATTGGGTAGGCAGTGTGGTGGACCAAAAGAGTGCTTTCGAGTGTTGTTTCTCTTTGGGATCTGCCTCAATATCTTATATGAAGCGGAAGTAGAAGTCGGTGGCTTTGAGCACCACTGAGGCAAAATACATTGTTCCTAGCATGGCCTCCTGTGAGGTATTTTGGTTGCGAAAGCTCTTTAGTGAGCTGTTTAGATTTACATTGGATACGACCGTGATCCTGTGTGACAACTAGATCGGGATTTGTTTATCAGAGAATCCCATATTTCATGATCGCTCCAAGGATATCGATATTAGGCACCACTATATTCGAGATATGGTGCAGCGAGGAGCAATAAGGCTCCAACATATCGGTACAAATGAATAGGCCGCCAACATTTTGACAAATTCTTGACTTTCTGAGAACGACTTGGTGTCATTCAAAGACCCTATTATGAGGGCCAAGTATGATGTATTGAGCTATGGGAGCTCTAGGAGGCGCGGGGTACTTCTTGGAGCAACATTTGACCACTAGGCGACTCGCCATCCCCTAGTGGTGCACTGTGTACAGGGTAAAGGTTCAACCTTCCCTTGTGACACCACGTGGTGACTGTGGAAGAGGATGATTATTTCTCCTGTGGGCCAAGATGATTAATTCTCTATGGCGATTATGGAATAGGATGATTATTTCTCCTATAGACTAGGATGATTAGTTCTCCGTGGAATCCAATTGATAGGATGATTCGTTCTCCTGTGGACATGATGATTAGTTCTCTTGTCGAGGCATCCTACCCATGCAGTCTAGGACTCATGGGAAATACCTCTCATCTGATTAATGAGTTGGGAAATGAGGATAAGGACCATAGTTGTATTAGTGATGGAAAAATCGCTCTATCTACCATACTCCCTATGCCAGGATGACCTCCATTGACCTGGGATCAATGGCACTGATCTCTGATTAGTGAGAGTGGTTCACACTCCGAGACTGACTTTAGGACAGTGGAGGATGGTATGATACATCCTCGATCATTTCTTCTCCTTCATAGTTTGAGCATAAAAGAGCAGAGTAACGTAGATCAGAGTGGGTCAAGTTGTACAAGATAGTGCATTTGATGGACAGATAGCAACGACAGTCTGGCGGATTGTAGATGAAGTTCTCCCTAGTTGAGAAGGAGTGTTAAAATTTGAAACTAGGGCCAAACTCCATGTACATCACCCTATTTATGGCTTCTGATATTTTTCTTAGATTCCTCTCATCGAGAGGTGTAGGATTGATCTAAAGATCATCCGATTCCGATAAGCATTTATGGGGATATGAATTTATTTTGATTATGGATAAATTGTCAAGGTCGGCTAGCAAAATTATGTAGACTCAGAAGCCCAACAGTCACGTCTATTCATCCTCAACGTTTGCATATAAATGCAAGGAGCCTCCTCCTCATTTGGACAATTCATTCATTCATCTTCTCTCTCTCTCTTACGCATAAAATAAACCTCTCTCTCTCTCTCATGTGTGGCTGGAAGGAAGATGTCTTAGGGCAAGGAAGACACAAAAAGAAGGACGCTAGGGTAGCAGGTCATCTCTTTAACCAACGTTGACCAAGCAATGACAATCTAGAAGTGCGGATTGGATGTGGTTGCCTCTCCTAGGCAAGCCACAATTTTTGGCATGAAAATCAAGGTGATTAGACCTTGATCAAAGGGTTTCCCTGCATTGAGGTCTGTCCTTGGCTAGCCACCACATCTCGTGTCTCTTGTCTTAGCTTATTTTTTGTTGATCATTTAATGTTCTATTTGCATTTTACTTGTTGATCAAAACTTGTTTTACCCAACTCAACGTAAAAGGACAAAAAGAGCTTAGTTTGATGTTGAATGTATCCCTTATTAGAAGGGAATGATTAGATCTTTGCAAAAATGAATTTGACCAGTGGAGATGAATACATTCACCTTTGAAACTTAGACAAATTGGCTGCGAGAATGACTTGCCTAAGTGATAAAGGAATTTGACCAAAAAATTGAATGATGCAAGGTAATTAATGAGGAAATTATAGGATATAGTCAACTATTAAGTCAAGAGGAGTTTAATAGGTCAACCATAAGTGAATGTCTGAGGGAAATTATAGTATTGGGCAAATCTTCCCCTTAGAAGCCAAAAGGACTTGGCTATGTCGACTGAAGGAGATAGATGTAATTCACCTTTGAAGCGAGAAGGACTTTGCTAGGTCATAAAAGACATTGACTAAAAAGGTGAATGGTCCAAAAGAAAATTCTCTCCTAAGAAGCTAAAAGAACTCAAATTCCAAGAGTATTTGGCTAGGTTATGACAAAGGAGATTGATACATTTTCCTAAGGAGCCATTAAGAACTTTGGCCAGAAACCTTAGATGCTTACGTACATATGAGTGAATTAAATTACCCAATCTAGAATGGATTTATTTTATACACATGAATCAACTTGAAAATCTCATGAACTTTTCTTAAGGAAGGATAAATTTCAGCAAGGAAAAGTCACTTTTAGAGAATACCTCCCTCGCTAAGAGGGAGTAGTGATTTTTATGTAGCATTAGTATGTATTCTTGCATGCCAAAAAGGAATTCCAATTTACCCAAGTAAAATTATGGAAATGGAAATACAATTTATTATTTTCAAGCTTCATGTAGTCCTCAACTATCAAGTTTGTCCCACTAATGAATGAGTGTGATCCTTAGTCAAAGTCCACTTTTGCCCAAAAACATTAATATTATATTAAATAAATTTTCATATCATGATTTTTAAGATAAATGCACCTTCTATATCCAATATCCATAGCAAATACATATAGAAAAATTACCAAACTCTTTAACTAATTAAAAAAATCAATTAAAAAACTTATCATTAAATAAACCAATTTCAAAATTTTCACATTTAAATTTTCAAGAGTGAAATATCGGAAGCATTTTTTAAAGCCGACCGATTTAACTCCTCATAACCATAGTTTTTAACACCATCATCTTTGTTGAAAGTCCACCACGCATACCTCGCCCACAGACTCTTTCGCATATACACAAAATGTAGAACAACTAGGAGTATATCGTGCTCATTTATTTCCCAACAGTTAGTTCTAGTCCATACATATTTACCTTTAGGAAGCTTAGGGAGTTTGAAGGGATCAACTTGTTGAGTGTGCTCACTTTTCCGGCTCT
>APFE031048068.1:75966-91820 GCA_000404065.3 Pinus taeda | reverse complement strand
TGAAAAGCTTTCTACAGTATCCATTGCTCTGCTTATCATTCACATGTAGCTTCGTTGGGTTGCAGATTGTTTTTAATATTTTTTTATTCACATAAAATATATTCCTTGTGTTGTTTCGGCAGGTGCACATTGAGGTCAGGGTTGAATTTATGGTAGTAAATTAATTAATGTTTACTATTTAGAGTTAAAGTTGAATGTATAAATTATTTAAATTTTCAATTTAAGGAATTAATTTTTAAGATGTTTTTATTTAAATGTATAAATATTTTTAAAGAAAAATTATAATTAAAAATTTTAAATTTTTTAACTTTAATAAATTAAAAATTTAAAAATATTAATTACATCTTTATTTATTATTGATTTAAAATATATTCATTTTTATCATTGAAAAATTAATAAAAACTTTCCATTTATAGTAAAAATGTTGTATAACTATTTCTATATACATAAAAATCTTAAAATACTATTTTAGTAATAAATAATGAGATGTTATAATTTATTTAGATATGTTATATATTTATACTTAACATGTTATATATTTATACTTATATTTTGGGTAGCGTTATTATTTTTAAACAAGTAGAAAAAGAGATGAGAATTTATTATAGTTAAGTTGAGTAAAAGAATTTACTTTAGATAAAAGAGTATCATCTTTATCATTATTAGGTGGTCCTCTCTCACCATAAATGAATAACTTGGGTTTGGAAATAATAATTTCTCATCTATTATTATTTTTATTTTGGTGTTTTTCCAAAATTATTTCAACTTTCTATATTATGAATATGATCATAAACATAAAAAAAAGGATAAATATTATTGCAAATATTTTGTGTGACAATAGGAAAAATACTAATTATGTTGGAGACAATTTTGGGTTGTGTATATTAGTCATCACCACATGTCATAATGTCATTGTGATCCTACCATTGTAATCCAATTGGAATAAATGTGACAATGGTAAGATAATGAATACTTATTACTATGAATGGTATAAAGAGAGGCTAGCCTCCCTACAAAGCAAGATAGTATGATAGTGACATCCAACAATCTCCATCCTCACCACAGAAAACTTGCCTTTAGTAACCTAAAAGGAAAAGGGGGAGAATGTGGCTATCTATATTAAAATTCATTGCACTCCCTTGTCACTCTCTTTGTCTTACATAAAGCCTTTCACATGCAAGTTTTGGCCACTTTTAACATAATTTCAATACTAAATTCTTTGTCTTCCAATTTCTTGTATGGAAAATGAGTTGTGTCTTTTATTCTGGTTTATCCTAAATATAAATTAAGGGCACATTTAGTTTTTCCAATTTTAATTTTGTAGTTATACATCGACTATGTTTATTTTCTTTTCCAATCTTAACATAATTTCAATATTAAATTTTGACTTTCAATTTCTTGTATCGAAAATGAGTTGCGTGTATTTTATTTTGTCTATCCTAAATATAAACTAAAATTATACTTAGTTTTTCCAATTTTAATTTTGTAACTATATTTTATGTTTATTTTCTTCTTCTCTATAAACTATATGTAATTTTTAATTGTTCTTGCTTCAATTTTCATCTCATAAAATGTGATTCTTAATTATTGTCTTTTTCTTTAACTCATCAAACTTAATGTTTATATATATATATATGATTTAGGTGGTCTCTATTTTCTATGAATTTTAGCTTTTCACTCAATTCTTTCCATTTGTTGGGAATATTTTCAATAGCATAGAACACTTTCCAAATTACCAAATTATATATATATCTATATATATATATAATATATAATAATATATAAGGTTACATGATATATATAAATATATATATATATATATATATAAATATATATATAATTGGAAATAAAGCATGAACCTTAATACAGCTGAAATGTTTTATTGAGTATTATGATGTTTTGGTCATAATATACAAACTTGGCCTTGAAAATTTCCACAGAGTGTTTATGGTGTTCATCATTAAAAGGCTCAATTCTAAGTTAATTTTATATCTCTTTAACTCTTAATTAATAAAGAGGCACTAAGTTGTAAAGAGGAAATATTTTATTATATTAAGGCTCTGCAAGGTCTCTGAAGAGTGAACACTTTGTTCTAGGGTTTGTAATGCCCATATGTTGGTTGGTTTGGAATAAATTCATTCTAGTAAGGCTTTGAAAGACTTATTTTAAGTTAAACATCTATTTCCTTCAAAATGAGTAACTTAATGAGAGAACAAACTCAACATTTCTAACAATTTCATTTTTCAGCAAGGCAAAGTTCCATCATGGTCTACTCATTATTTTCCAATTTCAAATGATTTACATATTCTTAAAATATGTTATATTTTTGGGGAAGCATTTTCATTGTCAAAATTCCCATCAATAAAGTGAAACTACAACAAAATTATTGTAGGCTTTGGAGGAGAAGTTACAACAAAAGCATGATGAGTTTTTTCGCTTATTAACTTACTCCCCTTTAAAAATAACAAACAAAATGAAAATCATTTACTTAACAAAGATGTATCATTCTAACTATTTATGCACTATTGCATTCAATGCATCATAAGTTTAACAAAGCCCATGTGAAGATGTACAATTTTTTTAAAGGAAATTGTTATGAGATTTTTTATTAAAAAATGAAGTTGGGATCAAGCCAAGAACCATTACATTGCTTCAAATTTTCCAATATTCCTTGTTGGATTGATATTGAGCACAAAGACTCAATCTAATCTCTTAAGCATTTACCCCATTGTACATAAATTTCAGTCTTATTCCAGGTATAAATTTTCCAGGACAATCCCAAGATCCAAATACATTTACATTCCATCACTAATATGATTTATTAACATGAAGGGATTGCCTTGCGCTAATTTGAAGGCCTCAATGGTTCGAGTTTGACTTCCAAGTTTTTTATTTAATTCTACTTTTGCCTCTTTCATTTCCTTCTTATAGTGTTGCCCCAGTCTCCTTTTAGAGCTTCTCGTTTCTTGGCTACTTTTTTCATCTCCCCAATTCACATTTTTTTGTTTGTCTAGTCAATACTTTCCCGATGATTACCTCTTGTTCCTTTGTTTTTGTAGGCATGCTACCTGTTTTCTACCCTTATTCCCTATGGAGTTGTCAACTTGTTCTAAAACCGGAGTGTTTTGATTGTTGATCTAATCCCGAGATAGAGATTGCTCCTTTGCCAAAGAAGTCATTTTTCCTGCTAGTTCTTTTTAATGAATTTCCTCCTTTGCATCTCTTAAGGGGACAATATCTTGTATTTCCTTTTCTTCTTCCTCAACATTTTCTTCTTCATTACTCGACACTTCTTCCCATTTCTTTAGGTCCTCTTTTTCCTATTATTCTTGAGTTTGTAGGACCTCATAGGGATTAACTAAAGAAGAGGCCTCATTTTTGTTTTTCCCCTTAGGGTGTCGATTTGAGAATCCTTTCCCTTTGGTTTCTCCCCTTTGTTGAGTCTGTCATTGCTCATCATGGGTTCTGACTACTTCATCCCCTTTGCCAGATTGAAATTTCTTGCAATCCCTTGCAAAATGTCCATACTCATGGCATATTTTGCACTTGAAAGGAAATTGTTCATAATCGAGAACCTAGTGATGGCTCCATTCCTTTTGTGATAGGTTGATCTTCGAGGGTAATCCTTTCTCTAAGTCAACCTCAACACATATTTTTGCGCATATGAACTATTGACCTTATGGTTCAGTACGATCCAAATAATGACCATTAGAGAAATTTTAAGGTCTAAAATGGGCCTCTTAAGGAATATTATAAAATAATAGTGGAAACAATAAAATAAGATTATATTACATCATCAAGGTTTAGAGATAAAAAGGAAAAAACTACTTTTTCAACTTGTATTTTCAACTTATCTCCTTACAATTTTACTCAAATTTCGAGCGGAAGCACTCATTAGATGCAAAATTTAGTTTTTCATCCAAGGAGTACCCATGTTGCATACTTTCAATGGACCCTACTACACGAAAAATATGAAATACATGAAAAAATGTGATTGAAATCACATTCAAACACATTTTTTCATGTATTTCAAATTTTTCAGGTAGTAGGGTCTATCGAAATTATGCAACATGGGTATTCCTTGGATGAAAAATTAAATTATGCATCCAATGAGTTCTCTCGCTCGAAATTTGAGTAAAATCATAGGGAGGTAAGTTGAAAATGCGAGTTGAAAAAAGTAGTTTTATTTTTTATTTTTTTATTTTATCTTTTTTACCCTTGTTCTCCAAAAATGGTGAATCATCCCCCATGGTTGACATCATCATATTGAATCATATTGTTCTTATAAAGTTGATTTTTGTTGTACTTTTTTGTTTTGAGGCTCATTTTTTACCTCAAAATTTCTCTAATACTAGCCCATTTCTAATTGCCTTCAGACAATCATCGCTCCAGCATGCAAGCAAAAGTCTCAGAAGTTTAACCCACTTAGAAACTGCATTTGGGATGTCTTTATCTAGGTAACAATCTGACAACCATGCATTCAAGAACATCCCTTTGGATCCAAAAAAATACAGGCCATTTCTAAAGATAACATCTCTATCCTCTTTATATTCAAAGAGAAAGGAAAAAAAACCATTACTCACAACATAAATACTAAGTTTTTCTTTTATCTTTGGTTTCTAGGCATTTTTAGACCATTGATCTATGGTCTTCAGAGACAGCCACATTCCCATAAATTTACCCACAAGGGCTCTATCAGAGTACGATAATGAAGTCCTGCGAAACTATGCAGGAAGAGTGATGGGAGGCACATTTTCCAACCTCTTTACGAATCAAGATTACGAATTTGAACGTGGTATTTTTCTTAATGAGGTCACCAATGTATGGAAGGCCTCTGCTTCATCGCGAGGAGGGGGGAGGCCCCTCTCGGGACGACAACCATGAGGGCTCAATAGAGTGACAGCCACAAAGCGGGCCGACCAACAATTCAAGATGGAGTTTCAATAGATCCATCCATGACTACCTTATTCACTGAAACTATCTTCGAGACCGACTCAATCCCTAGACCTGCAACACGAAAACTTTAGCGGCTAAAGAAACCCTAACCAACATGGCATAACATACACAAAACTCCACATCTCAACTAAAAATATGAAGATGTATAATCTAGCGAAGCCTTGATCCTACCATTTTGATTATCTCTAAAATTTCAACAACTCAATTTTACAAATATTTCTTATATCTCAATATAGAAAAAATACACCTTCCAAGTATAAAAATATATTAAATAAATCAAATATATTTTATAACATTCAATTACTTTAAACTTCCCTTAACTAAAATTGTAACATCCCTCCCTTAATAATAAATAATAAATAATAAGAACTAATAAAAATAATACAAAAATAATAATTAATAACAATAAATAATAATAATAATAAATAATAATAAATAAATCATAATAAAAATAATAAATAAATAAATAAATGATAAGTAATAAAAAAATAATAACAATAGCAATAACCAAAATAACAAATAATAATAAAAATAATAAAATAGTAATAACCAAAATAACAAAATAGTAATAACCATAATAAAAGAAGGAAATTATCCAAAAAGAAGAAAAGAAAGCTAAAAAAATCAAAGGAAAGTAAAGAAAAAAGCAGCATGTAGACACATGGAGGGGTGCATGTGGTTCCCCTTCTAATATGTTGTTCTATTTAATGAACGGTGGGGAAGATGGGAGGAATGTTACAAAAATGCTACGAATAAAGACATATATTCAATCAAAATCATCCATAATTTATAAGTAATCTTAATCACCTTTATTAGCATTTATGTGAACACAAACCCATATAATTTTGAAAATACCTAAATCTAAGCATATCGATATCCAAATTTCACCAAACATCACCAACCACTCATTTTAACCATATTGCTTAATAATTTTATCAACTTTTGGTGAAGCATTAAAATGTTTAATAGTTTTGAATTTTGGTGAAGGATTAAAATGTTTAATAATTTTGCATTTTGGTGAAGCACTAAAAGCTTGAACAAAATCTACTTTAAAGTTTGCACTTAATGAATATATTAGATATATATATGCAAGGTGGAGCTATGAAATCTCACAATAGTACCGTGTGGGTTATCTTGGCAGATTTGTTGGGTTTCTACTAATTTGCATTAATGGACAGATGCATTGTCCTTTGAATATTGTACTTTTAATATTCCTTCCCATTGTAAGTATGTGTATACTTATTATATGATTAGTAATAGATAAGGAAGGGAAAGGTGCTATGAAGGTGGGTTGATATCTTTCTTGGGCATTGTTATTTTCTTCTTAGAGATCAATGGCTTAGCCACATGTTTGTCTATGTCTCAACAGAAAAGGAAACCATATCTGGCTTATGATTGAGTGAGCACTATTTGCTAACTAATTTAGTAATGCCATGAAATTATTCATTTCAAACATCATTCATGACCATTATTATAAACAGTTGTGTAGTAGTACAAGAACGTTAGCATGTGGCCCATGTGAACGGTGTACCACACTAAAGAATTAATGCTATTTTAGAGTTCTCTTGACATCAAAGCAACTTACTCACAGTGATTAAAAAGAAATCCTTGTAATTTAACATTGACTAAGTGCACTTTAACCAACGTGGATGTGGAAGCAAGTGATTTTGAAAAGAATCAACCATGGCTATGCATTTTAAAATCTGTTTTTATTTTAATAATCGAGATTTTATATATTTAATTTAATTTTAATATTAATAAATATTAAGTTGATTTAAATATAATAAATATTAATATTAAGTTGATTTATAAAAGTGTAAAGTATATAATTTAAAAAATAATAATAAATCAATAAAATAAGGAATACTGAAGAAGTATTTAAATAACTATTTTTCACATTTAATATCACAATAATTTGGTCACTTATTTATGTAATACTTTACGACTTATTGTAGTGATGATTAGGGTGTAGTTTTATTTAAGCTAAGTATAAGCTCACCCAAAATCCTTTGTGACACGCTCGTCTGCGAGGAGATAATGACAATGAGGAGATCACAAGTGAACGTGGTAGTGTGGAGAGGTAATAAGTTCCTATGAATGATGAAGTACTATGAGAGAGGTCAAGGAGACTAGAGGTTCAACAAAGGTTTCAATATAAAATTAATGGCCACTCCATCTCCCTCAAGCATACTATGACGCATGGAAAATTTCTGTACTCAGTCTAGGTTATCTAGGTGTTAAGTGGGCTCAAACCATTGAGGTTGATAAGTGTGATTGGTAGTCATCCATCACAAGCTCCAATAAACTATTAGCTAGGTAGCTCAAGTAAGGCATTGGATCCTAGGTTCGAATGTAGAGGTGATAGTGATAGTTTTGCCACTCCAAATAGTAGAAGCCACTCCAACTTGGTCTTTGTTGGATCCCTTTGTTCTCTTGGAACCAATATCTGTAGGAAGGCACATCAACAAAGTAAAATTGCATAGGCAAAGGAGGAGGCCAAAGCAAGAGGCATAGGGCCTCCACTTGGAAGAACAATGTTTAGCGACATTCAAATGATACAATCAATGTTGAAAGGGAAGCCTTGGCGATAGAGGATTTATTCTACTCTAGGGTCCCTTAGATTTCCAAGGCTAAATTAGAAGAATTTGATGGAAAATTTAACGAAAAGAGGATGATGGTGACGGGAGAACTAATTTAGAAGAAAATGGAAGGGTGGATCCAAGATCTTATCTTTTCGAAGACTCGAGAAATGAAGCTATTATGGATCATTAAGGTTTATTGAATGGTAAAAACTATGTTGGCTTAGGTCCTAGATGAACACAACATTTCACATTAGGATATCATACACGCAATTACATTATTGGAGAGGAAAATTGAAGTTATTTGTCCAATTACATTTGGAATTGGAATTGAGGTCTCCTAAGTTGTTGAAGATGAGGAGGTTCAAAGAAACTATTGAGAGATTTTAGGACTCAATTGGTACTCAAGACAACCAAATTCAAATAAATGATGTCTCTAACTTTAGTGTTAGAAGAAGAAAAGATGGTCAACAAATAAATGGGTTGGAAGATAGTATTCCTCTCCCTTTATCTATTTTTGCCATAAATTCTCTTTATTGTATTAATGTTATCTATAATTAACATGTAAATATAACACTTAATATAATCACATTAATACTTATTTATACTTACTATATATTTTTATTAACAAATAATAAACATATATATTTATATACAATTTATATACCATTTGGAAAAAAGACTAAATCTTTAGACCTTTTCCATAAATCTATATAACGTCATTTTTAAAACTAGAAAAATACTCTCATAATATATATATATAATGCTTCTAAATCTCATTTTAATCTAAAATATATTTATTATATCTATTATTTAAAATATTCCACTATTATCATTATATCACAATCAAAAGTAATCATAATCATTATTATATTAGAATTAATATTTTTTTAAAGTGATTCAAAGAAACTTTTAACACAAGAAAACTTTGGATTCTTTTATTTTGGGGAAACAAAATTAATAATTTTTTAATTAGGGGAAGATTAAAATTTTCTTTTATTAACAATTTTTTTAAACTATTTTTAATGATCCAAATATTTTTTATAATTTTCTAATGATGCAAAATAAACTTTGAATAGTGGGAAATTTGAATTTTTTTTTTAATTTGTGTGAGAAGTATGGAATATGAATGAATATATTTTTAATTATGTTGAGGGTATGGAAATTGTTTTTTTAATGGTATGTGTTGTTGTGTGTTTATAAATATGTTAGAATATATTAGGAAAAAAAAAAATATATTATAATATAATTATATATATATATTGTGTGTGTGTGTGTGTGTGTGTTTGTGTGTGAGAGAGATAGGTATATTGGTTGGTTATGTTATAAGTTTATGTGAGTAATTTTAATTGATAATTAATGCTTTATTATTGTGTAAATTTACAAGATTAAATGTTTAAATTTCCCAGGGGTCAAGTAAAAAAAATGTGGATTATGTTAAAATTATGGAGTATTTGAATTGGATATGTATTTAAATTATTTGTTTATGATTAATTTTATAAATATTATTAATGAATGATCATTTTTTATGAGCTTGAATAATTTATTTGGTGTTTATTGCATTAGGTGATGTTTATAAGGGTGAATAAGTGAAAATGATTACATAGTATTAATCATCACCTTCATGATTTTGCACCCAATAAACCAAGATTTCACAAAAGGTTCATCCATCTCAAGATTTATTTGACTCAATCATGCTTAGCAATGGAGTTTTTCTCCATATTCGATTTAGCTTACCACCCCATTTGCAAAACCTTAACAAGTGTTGTGTCTTATAAACTATTCAATCAGAAGTTCATACCTTTTATTTAAGAACGAAGGAGGCTTTCACAACCCAGCATTATGAAATATCATTTTTTTTCTAGATTAACTACATATTAAAAGCTAGTCATTCATTTCCATCCCCCATCCATGCTACTAGTTAATGACAAACTTCTCATGAGCTTGAATAATATGTGCAACACTCATTACATCAAGTGATGTTCACAAGGGTGAAGAAGTGAGATTAAAACTAATGAACTAAATGCACAATGTCAATCATCATCTTTAGAAAATTGTCTTAATCTTTATTAAATTTAGCATGTAGTGAGGAGAACCCCCCTATAATACTAGAATAACATATTAGAAGGTTCTCTTTGTAATATTGGAGTAACAGATCGAAAAATACTCTAAAGTATTTAAAAAATAATTAGAAAATAGATATTTACTGCATTAAACTATACATGAACAATACACATTTCAACAAAGGATTTTATAAAAGAAACCAAACACTAAAAATTAGTGTCTGGGTCAATAAGCTCCCTCTCTTATTAATTATGTAAAATATATTTCAATAAGGTACTCAACCTTTTCAATCTCCTTTTATAGGTTTCATTGGCCTACTATGTTGAAGGCCATGGTAGCCTTTTCTCTTAGTTTGACCTATGTATGGAGCACTTTTTTTTTCATTCACACTTTTTGCATTTAGATCCTCCTCCCATTGTAACTCTCTACATCATTGATTGTTCCTTCATCTTGTTGGTTGATCTTAGATGGATCCTATGACTAGTCTTCTGATATTCTCTCTCCTTTAGCTACTCAATATCTACTCATCATCAATCAATATACTCTGAGAACTATCACATTCTCCCTTCTATTGGTTGATTTTTTTTCCTAGGTGTATAGTCAAACTCCATTTGGCATCTCTTGATTTCTCTATGTTATTGTTTAGGGTGGGGTCACCCCCTTTCTTTATCCTTGGTCATAATTCTCTTTTGATGTGGATGTCGGTGCATCAGTATATGTCACCCATGTAGACTTGAGGTAGGCATGCCTCCTAATTAATTATCATATCTCCTTGAGCACCTCACTATGGATACAAAGGGTGGGGGTGAGAGTTTATCTCATATTACATTGGAGCACCTTGCTTCACCCTATACCCCAACCTTTACTTCTCCTCATTAAGGATGCCTATACCAAGATGTATAGTGTTGAAATCTTGTACCTCATCATTTTCTTTTCCATAGCTAAACCTCTTCCTTTTGACTCTCGACTTTAACACCTACTCATCCAATGAGCAACCTCTTCCTATGAAACAACAACCTTTCACCAATTAAAATTTCCATGCCACTAAGGTATTTCACCTCATCACCATATCTTCATTTCATTGTCATGTCAACCTCCATCATAAGTATTCCATCAACACTTTTCCTTCAACTCGTTTTTATCTACATCATTGTTGTTGTTAAATAACAATGTTTCTTCATCTTTGGATAACCTATTGTTTTTATTGTTATTCTAAGGGGTAACTTATTTTCCTTAGTGATGCTCATGCATCATATCTCTCCAATTTATAAAAGAAAAGGTTGTCCCCTTGTTTAAGTATATTATTCACATCTTGAACTATTCACTACAAGAGAATTGTTTCCTACTACATTATATGAATTTTATTGCAGAACCCAACCCTGAGTCAAGGCTATGAAAGCATAGGGGAAAATTTCATGTAAATTGGCTCTAAACTCTCTCACACAAACCAAGAAAAAAATTATCAAATAGGGAAAATGTCAATATAGTTTTCCCATTCACAATAACCCATTGTTATGTAGCAATAATCTTCCCTCTCAGCCTGTAACACAAAGAAAGGAGTTCCATTTTCTACTACATAATCCCTCAAGTAATCCTCATTTCCTTAGTCCTATAGTGAAACCAATGGAACCTATTCTATTAGGAACTATGGATTTCTAGTTGTGAGAAATAACTCATATTTCCTTTAACATTCACACAATTTTGGTCATTTTTTTCATATATGTATTGTAGCAATGTTTAAAGGATATTGCATAGAAAAAAATATATTAAAGCGTGAGAGAAAACAAGGTTAATGAATCAAGGTAATAATGAATGAGAGAAGAGATTCCATGCCTACTTAAAAACATTGGTACCATACTTCATGCTAAGAAGAGACCATGTTCCTTCACAAGAAGACCACATTATTCTTCTCTTGGACATTTATTTTTCAATGTTGGTTATTGATTAATTGATATAAATAGAGGTTGGAGAACCTAGCATAAAGAGTGGGTTGCAATAAATCATTCTTATATTCTTATTTTTCTCTTATATCTTCTTTTTATATTATCATTGTAATATACATGTATTCACAAATTCAAAATACATTATGAGGATGGTTACTCACCTCATGAATGGTCAATGCATAATGTCATGCTTCAACATAAATCACATATATCATAGGCTTCTAGCAAATTAATCATTACATACATGTTATTAATCTCATATAATCTAGAAATCACAACTAAACTATTACAACCAACTTTTTACTACTCAAACCTATCATATCAGCGAGTCTAAGCCAATTTGCATTATCAAATTATCATCTCACTACCACATTAACCGACATTATAAATATATCTTTAGGTTTGTTTTCTTCAACTTGTTATGTTATTCATCCTCATTCTTGTCGACTACCAATTCTTTCTTCATCTTCAACCATCCCCAAATTTTCTCCTCCACTATAGGATTACTTATTTTCATCATTATTGCTTATATATCATACACAACATTTGTTATGAAACCAGCTCACAATATTTGATATTTTAATTTCATTAAATATGCAAACATATTGTGTATACAAATTTATAGTAAGCTAGTAAATTTTTTTCCAAATGTAACAATACAAATATGTTCAATATTTCTTTTCAAGCGAAAACATTTTTAATCATGAAAAGGATGAAGAGTGGAAAACCATTAAATAGTAACACAAATCATTTTTTTTCTTTGGTGTAATTTAAATTGCTTGTATTGTTGGAATTAGACAATATAATTTTGAGCAATATTGTGATTTCTTATTGTTTAAATTGCAGAATTGAATGCATAAATGGATTTAGCATCTCAAAAAACCTTAGAGACACTCGAATTTTGCAAATTAACTAACTTAAACTTATGACTCTTAAAAATATCTACCAAATTATGGGAAAAATTAACTAGTTAAATAATATTTGTCTATTAATTAGATTATACCTTTTAATTTTAATTAAACAATAATAATTTCATATTACAGTATATAACTCATATTATATAATAAATTGTTTATAATAAATTTATTAGAAATAACTTAATTTTATTTTGAATTTAATTTTTACGTTTAAAAACAAATAAACCAAAAAATATTTTAAAAATTATAATTATTTTTAAATTATATATATTATAAAGTTAATATATAATTATATAATATATATATATATATATATAATTATAATTATAATTTTCATATTTAACTTTATTAATATTTTAAAAATAACAAATTCATTCCCTTCATGATGAAAATGATCTAATACCTCATTTCATTGAAAAAAAGGAAGTTACAACTAATCAATTTGTTTTCCATCAGTGGGTTTCAATTCTAAAATGTGTAGATTAAATATTTACCTTATGTTTATTAAACCACGCTTAAACTTATAACTATTTTTGGAAACTGTACCGTGTAGAATCATAATAAATTAGGAAATTATTACATAAAAATAATAAAGTGTATTTTACAATTCATATTAAAGAAACTATTATTTCTCTTGCATATATGAAATAAATTTCAATGTTATATAGTTTTAAGGATTAATTTAATTGGTCAAGTCTTTATAATTAAAAAACATCTAGTTAATGGGAGGTTAGAGGATCAATTCTCCTCGATATTTTTGGGTTAGGCTTTGCTAATAAGTTGGAAGGATGTGATCTTTTCAAGTGCATTTGCTTGGATAATTTTTGTGGACATAGTGGCTACTGATTTCTGGTGTTCGTCAACCACACTTTAAAAAATATTATACAAAATTTAAATAATAATAAAATGTAATATAAGTCAAAACACTAATGGACACATGACGACACAATTCCCCTCCAACTTCAAGATGAGAAATGTTGTCATGGAATGTGAGCAAAAGGCCACGAGAAATGGTGGGCGAGTGCCATGCATGCAAATGTGGCCTCCATTCGAGAACACCAAGTTTTAGACTTTGTCCTACCTCCCTCGGCTAACTAAGGAGAAGATGGTGAAGGAGGTTGAGTACTTGTTGAGGAACAAGTGGGTGCCTTGCTAGATTTCAAGATGATTTCAGACTACATCGTGAAGCTCCTGGCCATAGATCCCGAAGGAAATCGGTAAGCGATCATGGGACTGACCGGCCACACACTGCTGAAAACAATTGCTCACGGCGGCCTCATTGACCTTGAATCCCATTATCTCCGGGACATTGTAGCCTTCCTTGGAGAATGTGAGCAAATCCTTGGATCCCAATACTTTTTTTCTTGTAGCGCTCTGATATTTATCAAGTTTCCCAAGCCCCATGGTGGCTGCGGTATCAAATGCTCACAAGGAACAAAGCATGCAGAGATGGTCAAGGAAGGGAGAGGGTAAGGGAAATTGATCCCACAAGAAGAAATGATTTGCAGCAAATGGAAGGGTTTTCCGACTGTTTGCTACTCTGGTGACCCAAATCTGATAGATTTATCTACTGGGAGAAAGGGTAACCACAAATCTATTGTTTTTATGAAGAAATGAGAAATAATGTTGGGTCCTTTGCAGACCCATCAGTAAGCTATGAGAAAAATTATGTTTCTGGTAAGGATGCCTATTTCTAAACTTTTGCACAAACCCCAACAGGAAGATTGATCATCCCGTGGACTCAAATGGATTCACTAGTGAGAGATCTGAAATTGTTGATTCATAAAATAACTGGTATCCCAACGGATCTGGAAAACCTGATCTTGCAGGCAAATCCATACAGGACCATACGCAGATACAAGATTATGGCATAGAACAAAATTCCTCGATCGTCATTATCCTGAGGTTGTGGGGGGGATCGACAAGATCTAATATCCCCAAGGGCCTGGGGTTAGCTAAAGGACAAACCAATGGATCTATGTCATTGAAAGATGCCCTCAAAGGAAAGGTTGCAGCATTAGATAAACCTGAACAATTCCTCAATATTCCTAGGCCCCATATTGTAGAGCAGATGAATGAAATTCCAGAAATGACAGTAGATCTAGTAGAGATCAATAATATTTGTACAACATATCAGTCCCAAGCAATTATTTGTAGGTTCAATGGTTTTTGGCCAAAACCTATGGATCTTTATCAGTGGATCTTTACGACTTCGACGATAAACTGTGAGGTTCACTTAATATGTTGAAAGGGTTTCTTCATAGTAAAATTTGAATCATCAGAGATTAGAGATCAAGTTTTACACGAGGGTCCTTATTTCTAGGGAAACACGAGATTATTTATCACCCCATGGTTCCCAGATTTTGATGCTAATACAAAGACGGTCTCCAAAATATCGGCCTGGGTAAGACTGCATAACTTAACCCTTCAGTTCTGGCACCCAAAAGTACTAGAAGGAATTAACAACATGTCGGGGAGATACACCAAGTTGGATGCACAAAGAACTGAAGAAACAATTTATACTTTTGCTAGGATATGTCTTGAGGTAGACCTCAGTAAAGGACTACCTGGTCGTATCCTTTTGACACATAACAACCAGTGCTGGACCCGGTTCTTAGATTATGAGAACACTGCATTTAGATGTTGTTTCTATCTTCAAACTGGACATCTACAAACCACATGTCCTTTGGAAAATAAAGATTTCAGGAGGAAAAAGAAACCTGTAAAAAGCCAAAGGGATGGCATTTCCCAACACCACAACCTGACAAAGAAGAGGAAGAGGAGGACTTGGGATCCCCCATCACTAAGGAAATTCCAAATCCACAGACATCTTCAGCGAATAAACAATTGAGCTAGCACGGAACAGGGGGGTCAGCTTCATAAAATCCAAGAGCGGAAGCTCACATGGGCCAAGAAATGCCAAGGAGAAGGAGGTAGCATGCTTCAAACATCCTTATATAGTTGGGAGATCATACTCAGATAAGGAACATTTGAGGCAGACATAAGAGAATCAACTAATTATTGTAACAACCACTCTTGATCAAGGAGGGTGGTGAAAAGTAGAAAAGAAGAAAGGGAGAAAAGGGTGACTAGGATTAATCAACTAATTATTGTAACAACCACTCTTGATCAAGGAGGGTGGTGAAAAGTAGAAAAGAAGAAAGGGAGAAAAGGGTGACTAGGATTTTTTGCTTAGCCCCATTTTTATTTTTTAGTTCCTTTGGCTCTATTTCTATGGGCACGAGTTTTTTGAGTGGTGCAACTTGGAACAATAAAGGAATGCACTATGTGCATCTACTAACGTAACTTTTTATAATTAATAGAAAATTACGATTTTTCCATGGGAAAAAAAATCAAAACACTAATTATTTAAAATATTTTCATATGTATAAAAA
>APFE031048068.1:64196-75194 GCA_000404065.3 Pinus taeda | reverse complement strand
AATAAATTCTAAAATTTGATCAACAAAAACTAAATAGATATCTTTTATTATTTAAAAAAAAACAGCAATCGATATTTTTAAATATTAAAAAAAAACCTAATGGCAACAAATATAATCAAGGCAATTGTTCTCAAGGTGATGAACAATAGGGAGGTGATGAACAATAGGGAGGTGATGAACAATAGGGTTTGTGTAGCAAACCTATTTAGGCCTTTTTGACCCCTTATGACCGACTTTTGCTATGTCAAACAAATCACTTCACACACCTTCGATAGAAATGGTCGGACTTACTTGTCCCATCATGAAAAGTGGGACCAAATTCTTTTGAGGCACGTTGGGGTCAAAGATCTTTGCACTATCCTTAAAAATGTAAGGTGATGTTTTTCTAGATTGCCAAAATATGGAAAAAGAGGATGGTTGGTTATTCAAATTGTTATACACAGTTGGCATACATTGCATTTAAAAAAATGATTTGACAATGTGGATCATCATGTATCAAGGTAAGGTGGTTGTTAATAAGACATCAGATTTATCAATCAGCAGCAGTGCACAATCAAGTCAATTATGAGAAATTATGAGAAGAGAATAATAAGTGAGAATTGAAATAAGATAAAATGTAATGTTATTTTTCTTTTTATTATTTTTGTAGATATAATAAGATTAAGCCAATTTACTTTAAGGAGGGTGTTTAAGACTAGGTGTTCTCTCGTCTTAATATGATGTCAACTTACATAAAAAGGGGAATATGGCTTCCACTATATTTGGTACATTACATGCACTCTCGTTACTTCATCGATCATGGCATGGAGCCAATATAAGGTTAAACATCATTTAAATATTGCAAGTGACATATGGAGGTATAGGAAGACTCAACGGGATAATTTTATTAGATTGGCAGAGTTGGAGGAAAAATTAAAAGTATACACTGCAAGCTTACCATTCTAACCAAGGGATCAACCAACGTCTCTTTCTCCTCAAATGAGGGTAGTGACCAACCAACGCAAATGCCTAGAAATTTTGTCCAATAGTTATTATGACTCACTGGTTTTTTGTTTACATCACTAGTAGTCTTTTCTGTTTTCTCATGTCGACATATGTCAAGGTCTAGCACAACCAACCTATTTTTATAAGTTACTATTTACAAGATGTTATAGTTAGACAAGGTGTTAGCAACCTCGAGACTTTGAACTTATATTACTAGCTTGTGATTTCCCTTTAAACAAAATTACAATTTTTTTTTTTTTTTAATCTATGTAATACAAACCACCTAACTTCAATAAATAAATAAAATAATAATTCAATTCATAATAAGACATCAGATTTATCAATCGAGCAGTGCACAATCAAGTCAATTATGAGAAGAGAATAACAAGTGAGAATTGAAATTAAATAAAAATCAACTCAATTATTAGTAGAAAATAACAAGCGAGATTTGAAATTAAATCAATTAATACAATGTAATGTAATTTCTCTTTTTATTATTTCTATAGATATAATAAGATTAAGTCAATTCACTTTAAGGAGGGTGTTTAGGAGTAGGTGTTCTCTTGTCTTAATATGATGTCAATTTACATAAAAAGGGGAATATGGCTTCCACTATATTGGGTGCATTACATGCACTCCTATTACTTCATCGATCATGGCACAGAGCCAATATAAGGTTAAACATCATTTGAATATTGCAAGTGACATATGGAGGTATAGGAGGACTCAACGGGATAATTTTATTAGATTGGCGAGTTTGAGGAAAAATTAAGAGTATAGACTACAAGCTTACCATTCTAACCAAGGGATCGACCAACATCTCATTCTCCTCGGATGAGGGTAGTGACCAACCAACGCAAATGCCTGGAAATTTTGTCCAATAGTTATTATGACTCATTGGTTTCTTGTTTACATCACTAGTAGTCTTTTTCGTTTTCTCATATCGACATATGTCAAGGTCTGAGACAACCAACTTGTTTTTATGAGTTATTATTTACAAGATGTTATAGTTAAACAAGATATTAGCAACCTCAAAATTTTAAACTTATGTTACTAACTTGTAATTTCCCTTTAGACAAAATAACAATTATTATTATTATATTTATATAATACCAAACCACATCACTTTAATAAATAATAAATAAATAAAATAATCCATTCATAAAAAAATATGTTATAAATATAATTTAAATTTACTTAAAAGGACTTCAATAATTAGTTAACCTTATAATACAAAAATAATTTTCATAATTACAATTTATAAGAATCTAATTGAAATTCGGAAAGCCAGTAGACTTTTAACATGATCTAAGATTTTATCTTTAGATCAACTTTGTTACACCGATGGGAATAATGACTTTTTGTATATCTGATTCTAAGGTGAAAGTTATTCATAATTTTTATTTTTATGTGGATGGTTTGTGTTCATATGTATTTTAATTAGTATACTGTTATGTGGATGTGAGAATGTTGTAAGTTAAAAATAAAATAAAATGGTAAAAGTCTAGTAACTTGTTTAAACAGCATCTCTGAAGTTTGTAATTTTAATAACTTGGAAAGAAAAAATAATTGAAAGAGTACAGCCTATATAAATTAAATTTCATTTTCAAATATTTTGTAATATCAAAATTGAAATTGAAATTTTATTATTTATTATTTATAATTATTGTATTATTGAAATTATTTTATTATTTATAAGTTATTGTGTTTATTGAAATTCATTTTATTATTTATAAGTTGTTGTATTTTAGAAAAAATATAATAGAAAATATTAATTAGTTTTTTATTGGTTAAAATTTAAAAAGAAATGTTGATTTTAATTGATATAATATTGCTATTTTTGTTATTATTATACGATTTTGTTTTTCTTTAAGAAATTTGGTTGAAAATTTCAAGAATTGTGTTTTTATATTGATAGATGACATCAAAAAATTCAAGGATTGCGTCTTCATATTTATAAATGACATCTTTAATAAACTAATTAATGTAAATTAGTATTTTTGTTTTAAAAAGATCCAAACCTATTAACATAGAATTAACCAAATACCCAATAACATTGACAATCATATATCAAACTAACAATATTATAATCGTAAATTAAACTAACTCTTTAAACTTTAATGAAAATATATTTGTATTCCCCCACCGTGGGTGCATAGATCCAACGTTAGTTAACAAGTATACAAGGCTAGCTGAGAGTACAAGACAGCTGGCCAAGCAATTAAAATCTCGACATGCCGACATTGAGCTCAATACGATTTGCACACTAGTAAATTGTGGGAGATTGTACTTTGAAGGTCATTTCACTCGCAGGAACATGATGATGGTTCATCAAAGACTCATAATGGTTCATAATGACTCATTAAAGATCAATAATGGTTCAACATTGGCTCGGGTTATGTGGGATAGGGATAACATCAAATTGAGCTGACGTCCCTCCCCACACCATCTTATAACTCTTTCAAACTTCGGAGCTCAAAAAACATCTAAAGCTACAGTGAGTATGGTGGTGATCACAAGCAGAAGAAATGCCTTTTATGATAATTCTTTCCTCCCAATTGATAATTGGTCCATTTTCAAGCTTTCTTTGCTACCTTTGCAATGGAATACCTTCATAGCAGTGGGCATTGCGCTCAAACCTTCTAGGCCTCAATTTGCAGGGTGGTCGTGGTTTTTGCAATGGCCTCCTGCCCTTGTAGTCTTTCTTTCATTGTTTAATCAACTTCTTGGCTTCATAATTGTTCTCAGGTACTAGCGCAGAGGAAATTTCAGGAAATTTGGTATAGGGATATCAGGTATGACCATGTGGCCATGGCTCAGGGCTCCGAGGTGAACGATGTAGGAATTTGTTCTCTACATGTGAACATTCTTCTTCTTACTCACCACAAACCCCATTCAATTAGAAAATTTGCTCTAAGATTGATAATTTGTCCACTCTTTATCCATATCACTCTATTTCACTATTAGGGTGAATTCTCAACGACGTTGGCAGAAAGCAGGGGACTTGGCTACACTCCCTCTCACATAGGTCTAGCAATTCGAGCATCCACCTACTTGTACTACTTTGGAGTGCTTAATTATTGATTCAAGGGCATCGATGAAAGGATCAATTGCAAATTCCATGATTCAAAAGTGGCACCCACCTTTTCATGTCAGGACTGCCAACACCCAGGCAAAAAGGTCAACTGGGCATAGATCTGTGAAGGTCGCTCTCGGCAGGAAGGTGAGCGAAGCTCTTCAAATCCTCTCAAGTGCACACCATACAAATGGTCCAATGTTTCACTAAGATTTCTATTATGTAGTGAAAATTCATGCAAGTGCCCTCTCAATTTTATTGAATTCAGGCATGCCCATCAAAGGGAAGCCCTCTTTTTTGTAATCAGTATTTTTGTAGCTCTGGCTTGAATTGTCAATATTTTTTACTAGTTATACTAGTCAAGGAAAACTCATGTAATCTTAAGAAGCTCGATATGTGTTATTGGGCTGACTTCCCAACAAGGTGGCCCATAAAACCACGAAAAACACTTTGTATATTTTTGGCACCATAATATAAAGTCAAACCTTTAAACCAAAAATAATATATTTGTATTGATATTGGGAGATTTGCAGCTCTGGGAGTTTTAGTGGATACAACATTTTTCCTATGGCTAAATGGCTAGATTGGGCAAGTCTCCACCTCCACTCCCACCTCATGCTCCACATATCAATGCTTTTAGCTCATTGGTCACAAATGGGTCATGGTACCCAAAGGCAAAGCCTTCTCGTTTTGTTAAGAAGTTGGAACAAATTCCAAAGATCGAGGTTTTTGCACCAGTCAAGAGCACAAGCCCTACAATTGGATGAACATGCATTGGTAGGCCAATTCATGGGATCTAGCCCTCCCATGTTCTATGAGGTTGTGGGTTGAAAAAATTGGAAGCCTATGATCAAGGGCCTTATCACTTCGGCTTTCTACAAAAAAATGGTTTTTTACCTTCTTTTTCAAGAAGAAGGATGATTAGGACTTGATCTTTCAAAGCAGGCCTTACTTCATGGGGCGGCAAGGGTTATATCTGGATCAATAGAGCCCAAATTTGAACCTTGAAAATGATGTTCCATCTATCGTCTCTATTTGGGTAAACTCACCTTTTTCTTCCTACACCGCTAGAATGATACTACTTTCAGAAATATTGGCAGCGCACTTGGGAAATACATTGATCAAGTCGAACCACCAAAGGGGCTCTTCTCCTGTGCAAGGATATGCATGTAGGTAGATCTGGATAAGGAGCTCCCAACAATAATAACCCTAAATCTATATAGTTGGACCCATATTCGGGAGGTTGACTACAATTAGCTTCGTTTTAAATGCAAAGTTCAGCATGAATATGGCCACTTTGCAAGAAGCTGCAAAATGAAGCATTAGAGCAACAAAAACAAGGGAACGAAGGAGAACAATGGAAACAATAAAAGAGGAGAAGAGGACCAAATAAACAATAGAACAATCTACCAATGTAACCATATCAGAATGGGAACAAAGGGGAAGGAACAACTTCCCTTAAGTGATCCACTCCAGGGGGAGGATCTAGTAAAGGCTAAAATGAGAAAAATAATAGCTTTCGAGGCTCTCAATTCAGTGACAAAAGAAGGGGACATTCTTGAAATCAATTTATAAGAACATGTACAAAATTCAAGACTAAGGCGTGTCAGAGTTAAAGAAAAATGATGAAGCCATGCTACCATTAGAAAATGATCTAATAGAGAGGTAAGGCACGGAAAAACAAAGAAGGATAAGGAAATGGGAACACATGCAATATTAGATCAAAAACTAAAGGGATATAGAAATACTAGAAAAGGAGGCATATTAGCCTCTTAGCTAGGGGCTACTCATACGACGTGTAAGCAATGAGGGTCCTCTCCTAGAATTATGGGGGACTAGGGTCGAAAAACAAGATGGAGGAAGTGAACTATTTGATCAAGGTGGTCAAATGAGACCATCAATTATCCTTTAATGGATTCTAATACCTCAGTAATTAATTTAGGCCAGGGAAAAACAACTCATTGGAAAATGGGAGGCCCTAGAGGCCTCGTGGCAACTAGAAGAGATCTATGTTATGCAAGGAGTGAAGAGCATCCAAATTAAAATTAAACCCTCAGGGTAATGGTTCATAGTCATTACTGAGCCTCCTAAGGACTCCAACAGGTTCGTAGTCATGAAGGACTATATCACCAATAAGTAATTTATGTTTTGTAAATGTTTTGTTCTATTGAGACAAATATGTAAGGTATACACCGATATATACAACATTTTTGTCGCTAAACAATATGCTCCTCAGGAAAGTTTAGCATATCTCCTGGATAAGAAAAAATTGATAGAAATTTTGAAAAAATTGTTATGTAATTCTTCATATATTTGTCGTGAGCTATAGACAATATATTATATATATATATATATATATATATATATATAACTTAACTTATAAATGGGAAAAAAAAATATTTTCTCAACTTTTATATACAATAAAAATTATTTATAATTTCTCATCTCTATATTAATATAATATTTTGATTATTTATTACTTTAACTAAAATACATTAAATATATTTATTAATCAACTCCTTAAACTTTATTCCAAATATATTTATATTAATAATTAAATATATTAATATGTATTTAACTTATAAATATTTTAAATATTATTAATTTTATTATTAACTTATAATAGGGAAAAAATATTTATCAACCAAATTACAAAAAAATATATTTATACAATAAAAACTATTAAAAAAATTCCATCCAAAATAACAAACCATTTATATTATTCAACTATTATTATTTTTACTCTAAACGAAATACATTAACATTAATATTATTTATCATAATTTAATTATTTATTTTTATTACATCAATTATCAATTTAATTAAACTTATTTGCTTATTTTATAATACATTTTCCATCAAATATCTTGGCTAACGTAATATACCGCAAAAGGAAGATTTGCAAGTACAAAGAAATACAATACTTTTCCAAAAATTAAAAACAAGGTCTCATCAATAGCGAGAGATCGTAATCCAAGTGACTTAGAGACAAACTACGCACCAAAATATAATTGAAAATATTAATTTATTTGGTTTCTTGTTATGTGGTTACATCACAGGTCAGTAACAAATAAATTTAATTATATATAAATTCAGCTTAAAAAATAATTTTTTTTAATAAAGTATTTGTAATATTAACAAATAACTAAGAGATGTTAAGTAGGCATAGTTAGGTGGTTGGGATGAGTGGCTATTATCATTTTTATTTGGGTTTTTGTCTCATTGATATTGACGTGTTAGTTATTTTTACATGAAAGATAATCAGTTCATTTAAACATAGGCGGTTTTTCATAGATATAATCAGTATGAATCTTCTCTAAGTGAACTAAAAAACAAAGAAGGCAAAAAAAAACAATATTAATAGATAAAGTGAGTTGTTAGAAGTTATGTTTTTTATAAAATGAAATAAATTCTTATTTATTAAAGTCATACTTAAGGAATACAATAGGATAATATGATTTTTTTCATATTAACTAATATTAACCATTGTGTACGGGGTCTTGGATAAACGATGATGGGTGTGTTATTAAGGCACTCCTAGATGTTAAGTTACCTGTTCAATTCCCCACCTTACTAGAGTGTTATTCTTGAACATGACCATGATGTACCCTCACCAATACCAAACTTCGAAGAAAAAAAAAAGCAGCAATTATGGATTAGAGCAAACGAGAAACAAGTTCATTCTCCTTCATTATCTTATATGGTGTCCTATGTGAACTTAATAAATAAATAGATCATTGGGCCAACTGCACATCGAGTTTAAAAATGGGGAGTTAATGGTTATTGACACTTTACAACAACAACCCATCCCCAAATATTTTTAGGTACGATGACATGTCTCGTCGTATTAAATTACGATGACATGTCTTGTCGTATTAAATTGCCAGATAGCAAGTCAAATGGAAAGCCCTAGTAATTTCATAAGTTATTACATGTTTCAAGAATTAAACCTATACAATTATCACCTATTGGCGTTAGTATCCTGGGCTCATTTAGTGGAGACCTGCGTGCAAGAAAAACCTTAGTCGTCAGTTCCGATTTTGTTAGAGGCCCACATGGAAGAAATTCCCTAGATACCGATTTGGGTCGAGTTAGCTACCGATTTGGGTCGAGTCTGCTTGTTAAGGATCCTGTAAGGAAGATGAGTTTGTTGCAAGAATGGAAATGGTTGCAGCAGGAGACCCTCACTACGAATAGGGTTTTGGCTTAGTCGGTCGTCGTAGCATGGCCCCTCCCATATAGCAGTGAGATTTATAGTATATAATGGTGAATACTCGTTATTAGTGGAGAAATAAGTGAATCTTGAAGAAATGACAGTTGATTCTGCAAGTCTTTCTTGGGCATATCAAGCTAGCGTTTCTTATAGTACCATGTTGAAATATGAAAATTTCTTTTTAATTGTTCGTGGAGCACCTACCTTTAATGTCCCTTTGGGGATGAAGTTGTTAATAATGACAAATATTTTTAAGATCTTGATTTGGTTTGCATATTTAATGGGTTTTCGTCGCGATTGACTGATCTACATAAGTGGATTTCTGACACATGGAAACCCCTTATGTGTCAAGATCTGAATAATTCCCCATGACACGAGATTTTTTTGTAGTCCTCTTCGCCAATCACAAGTATAAGAAGCTCATATGGGATTTCAAGCTCTAGTTCTAGGGTAGTTTTGGACTCTTCATGTAGCCTTGGTCCCTTTCTTTTGACCCAGTTATGACAACAATCTCCTCAACTCCAATATGTGTAAGGCTTTTGAACGTTTCCCTACATCTTTGGAATTTTTCTACATTTGAGACTATTGTAAATGCAATAAGAAAATGTTATAGTTATAGCCCCCACTCTGAGCATTTTCCTAAATCCACTTATGCTCGAATATGCATGGAGATGGATTTCAACAAGATTTTTCTAATCGAGATCAATTTAACGACACCAGATTATGTATAGGCTTAGAAGCTCGATTATTAAAATATTTCATTTCGATGTGGTGCATTTTATGAAACAGGAAATATAATCAGGAATTTTCCCAAGACGGTGCAAAATAACAGAGTTTGGAAAAGTAATTGGAGGTCTAAATGGTGGGAAGGCGCACAAACAAAACATTATTTTGTACACAAGGAGGAAAAAAAACTCAAGGCATGGAGGAAGTAAAAGAAAGTTGGGAAGAATATAAAGAATATTTAATGAAGGAAGAAAATTTTAATTAGGAAGAAACACAAGTCAAAGGGGATCCACTGAATTCAGAAACTAAGGAGGACTAAGTCTAGCAAAGCCCGATGAATTCAGGATCCCCCATTGAATTCTTAGGAAATAAGTCTAAAACACAAATTTCTTAGGCTGATCAGTCATATGGACAAAGTAACAAAGACAACAAAGACTATTCTCAACAGAGAAACACTACGAATCCACTAGAAAACATGGATTTGATACACATTGGGAAAAATGGAAAAAATATCTCACCAAGGAAAATGAAAAGTCAATCAAAATCCAAACGACAAGTTGTAATAGAATGCAAATACATTTGGATTCTAGGATTTTTTTGGAAAATTTTCAAATGGAATGAGAATAAAATTATTGTATCACAAAGATCTTGCTTGAGGATTTGGATTGAGTTATCATGCTGAGTTTCAAACCTACAAGGGATACTGACAACCCGAAATGTACCGGTTCTAAGATCCCAACTTTATATTTTTTTAATTAAAAACTTCTATCCATTCCTCTCGAAAAAAAATCCATAAAATATTATGTTCTTTATCATAGATTGAAAAGAAATCAAAAATACTTTGAAGGTTGTAATAGCAAATGAAGTTTCATTACAAGGAATGAAGAAAATTTATGAATTTGACGACTATAATTCCAATAAAAAGTTAGCACACCATTCTAATTGTGGGAATTTCTCATACAAATCCTGACTATTAAATTTCTAAATTAGTGTTAGTAAAGTGGCATATTTCCAAAGAAGTGACATGAGGTTAAAAAATGGGAGTCTATGTCTAATTTCTTCGATGTTGTGCCTTTTGAGATTTGAAAGGAGAGCCAGACTTTGGAGGCAAGAGAACTTGGTGACAAGACCAAATGGGTACTAGACCCACGCAAATGGAGGAAATGAAGCCTTTACTTTCTGCATTTCATATTTCAACATAGATGGATGGATATCTTACTGCACATGGTATTATGAGATAAACAAGTGGATAATTACAAGCTCTTTTATTAGTAAGGAAGAAATAAAAATAATTATGAGGGATATCCAATATGACGTGGATGATATTACAGTATGCCTGAATAAAATAGAGCACTACATAGCTTCAAATTTAGACATTGATTCCACTGCACCTCAGAATGGAGAAGGGGTTATCAATATGACCCAAATAAACATGGTCAATGCAAATTCCTCTCCAGACCAACCAACGATAATTCTAGATGAATGGTTTCTTATCCGCCTTTCTGTTCTTTGGAGTTGATCTTATGTTCTCGTGTTACTTCTCCATGGGTGTTTTCTATCATCTTAGATTTTTGTTTTTGCACTCATGGTGTTTCACTATGTAGGGATATAACTAACTGTCAGTGTCATGGTTTTTGTATGTCTAGTCAATTCTCAAGTTTATTGGTTCAATACATTATAGATGCTTCGAGACAAATATGGTTTCTACCGTGGATACTCCGAGACTAAGCTCAAAAGAATGGAACCACATATGCCTAAAATCCAGAATTATAGATGCTTTTTGGGGGAAATTTAGTAACCTTGGGGGCTTCTGATATCAACCAGATTTTGATATGGTCGATAAGGTCATCCTAATGCTTCAAATAGTACTGGTTGTAATTTGGATTTATTTGGAATATCAATAGAAATTTTGGTTGGATTTTACAAAAAAAAAAGGAAAAGAAAAGATTGAAGACTATTTTCCTATAGGATATAAATTATTTATGCATTAATGTGTAAT
>APFE031048068.1:47415-62373 GCA_000404065.3 Pinus taeda | reverse complement strand
ATATTTTTATATTGTCTCAATATAATACAATGATGATTTTTCTCTAAAAAATAATTTTCGTTAAAACAAAATTCTTAAACTAAATTATATAAGGTCATATTTTTTTCCCAAATATGTAAATGATAATTACTCCATAATTAACAACTCTAAACGATTCAATCAAATTTTTAGTTCAATATAATAAAAAAAAGTATAACCTAATATTTTATAGGCTCTCATGTATTCAAATCAGATCTCAATTTATAGTGATGGAACACCATATTGAACCTAGAAAAACCATTGGTTTCGAGGATCGCGTATCTATCCATTTTTGTTTTATTATATAGGATAAACATGTGTATTTTTAATATTTCTGCACACAAACCAGGACACTGAATTTAATATGCCCTCAAATTCTTCTTTGTTATAAAGAAGGGAAAATATTATTGTTTAACTCAATAAAATATAAAAAGGACATGATCTAGTAGACCTTCCATGGACTTTGTTTATATTATTCCTACATATCATATTGAAAAAGGTGAGGCAAAGTTAGTGTAACTTTACTTTCACTATTCTATTATATTTGGATATCCAATTATGATAACTTTGAGTTAAAAATAAATATCAACTTTACTACTCTAAACATATAATATTTTATTTTAAAAACATATAATGAACAGATTCATGTACCTAAATTGACCTCCAACTATTAGTGAAAGCTAAAATTTCGAATTTTATAAATGTTTTAAATACTATTTTTAATATAAATAAATAAATAAAATTAGAAATTGAAAAATGGTTTGTTCATATAATGTTAAATAGTCAGGTTGAACTCATGTCATGAGAGTGAGAGTGGAAGTGGGGAGAGTTAATATGCAAATTATAATTTCATAATATTATGGTTTACATATTAAATTATTTCCATGAAATTATGGTTTGCATATTCTGGCACCTTTATGAGAGGAGGGTGTCATGAAAGTGGGGGATTGGTAAATGAAAAACATTAGCATCCATGCTACGAAAGATTACATTGCATTATTGTTATTATAACTTTTTGATCTGATATAATAACTAACAAATTATGTTGGGTGGTTTAATTGAGATTCGAACAAAAGTAGGTAACATTAGCACCATTAGTCTCAACCACTTTGGCTATCTTAAATGTGGCATATTAAAGAAGCTAAAACTCACCATCTATTTGTAGATAAGTCATTGAAGTAGCAAATTGTTAATGAAGTTGTATAGCTTGTTGATGCAATTTATGACCTTTTCATAACAATAATAGTTTCTACATTTGTTGACATGGTTGCAAATACAATAACCCAAAGGGTGTGTAATCATGGCTTGACTTACTAAATTGGTTGCTTCTTAACTTCTTACATTAGATCATACAAAAATAACATGGCAAAATGACTCTCAACTCATTCATAATAAATAGCGGAAAGACTCTCTATTACATTGAAGCAAATGGTAGAAAAGGATATTAAAATTAAAAAACCTAGCTCCCACAAACATAATTCAATCAATATATCAAGCCTCTCCAACATCAACTTTAGTCACTTATCCATTGCTTATAAGCATGTATGGGCTAACAAATTCTACTTGGCATAGGATTAAAGGGGAAAATACTGAGGAATATGATTTTAAGTGAGAAAGAACTCAAATGCATGATCCCTAGGGATTATTGAAAAACATAGATTTATGAAAATCTCCTACCCCTAATACTTTGAAAAAAATGAAGCTAGAAAATCACATAGAAGAGCATTGACTTATGAAAATGTTTTAAATAATTTGTAGGTTATTATGGAGAAAAGAGAAAGCAAGAAGAAGAGGAAGTTGAAAGGGTTGTTGTGGAGAGACAAGCACTTCAAATGAAGATAAAATAAAGGGAAAATAAAGGCTAGAAGCATTGGAGAAGGCCAAAGTACAAGGAAAGACTAAAAAGAAAAGAAAAAACACACATAAAAGTTATCAAGAAAGAAGAATTGGCAAAGAAAAAAGAGGTTGATGTGAAACCCATAGTTGCATTGTCGATGAAGAAGGCATAGGGAGAAAGGAAAGTGAAAGAATATGGAGAGAAAAAGAAAAAAGAAGGAGAAGCGAAGATGAAAGCCAAAGTTGATGTAAAGGTTGAAAAGTTGAAAACTAATGTTGAAGCAAAAAAATAAAGCTACATGTGTTAGCTAGAAAAAAAGCTGAAGTAAAAGCTGAGGAGTAAAAGAGAATACAATAAAAATTGAAGAAGAAAATTCAAAATAATATAGGAGTAGAAGAGGCCAAATATGAAATGGATGAGCCACTACAACATATTAGTACTAATGAAGGAAACATAGAGAAACAAGATTCTTCACTAATGGAAAAAGTCTTCACAGCTCAAACCTTGCCAATACCTTTGGTCCATGCATGGTTGCAATAAGTGACAGCCCTCTTGTAACTCCAAGACAAAGTTGTTAATCTAGAATTTGTTTATATTTGATAAATATAGAAAAAAAAGTGATAAGACAAAAGAATGAAAGAAGGAAAATAATCTTTGACTCTAGAATGATACTTACCATTGAAAGTGTGGTGATGGATAGAAGCAAGATGAGCTTGGCTTCATATGCTTCTATTGGATTAGTTATTTCCCAAGCCATCACTCATAAAGTTGTGGAAATAGAAAAGAAGATGAAAGAATATGAAAACAACATTTGGAAATCAAATAAATTATTACAAATCCAACAAATATTAAACTTTATATTTTATTGACTACACTCTCAAAGTACAAAGATATTATCATCACAGAAACCAACATGTGCAAGCCCATGTTTGAGATGTTGTTGATGTTATGAATTGGATTCAAGCATGTAACCTTTCCTATTAGAAATTTTAATTATGATTTGATAAAACGAGGGATTAACAGTCCTGCTCAGAGGAAATCCTCACCAAAATTCCTAATTTTACCCCTAAAGCACTTGAAGGAACATATTTTGGCATGAGACACTAGAAACAAACAATATAAAATGTTTTCAAGAGAGTTACACATGATGTGACAAAATTTTCTCCATGGTTGAAAATTATAAAGAATATGGTCAAAATACAATCTCTTTCCACATCTCCCATTATCTAAGGACTTTAAAGAATATATTAGCACAAAAGAAAAATATACCATCTCTCTATCTAAAATTAATAAAGAAAACATTGAAAAGTCTATTGAGATTCCTACCAAAGATGTAAAATTGATCAAAACATCATTGCCTAAGAGAAATTTGAGAAAATAATGAGCTAGAGTATTGCATCTTATAAATCCCCTTTCCAACAACATAATTTTCCTCAAAGAGATTAATTGAGTCAAACTTTTGAAGCATGGATTGTTTATGCAAGGAGATGTAGAAAAGAAAGAGTTGAAGCTTCTTCAAGTCAAGTGGGGTGATCCTCAAGAGGAGGGGTTTTGAAAAACCAAGAAGGGGATTTGAATAGTGGAAAAGAAGGGTCAAATTCTCAATTAGGGGAAAATGGAAATTCAATTAAGAAACCCAACTGATGGAAAGTGTAAACAAACAATCAACGATATGTATTAAGATGAATTTGATTATACTAGGGTTTTCTTCTGCAACTTTATAAACTATTAATGAATGAGAAACCATTGTTGGAAAATTATTTTGAAAAGAAACTTTGAAAGTAATGATGTGTAAAAATTTTTACGCTAGTTTATTGAATTTTATAATGTTGTAAGTATTTTCTTTTATAATGTAGACTTGTTCACGTATATAAAGAACTTGTCTTATTTTGTTTATCTTGCAAATTGTTGGTTTATAGCTATAAGCACAACATTATAAACAATTTCGTATTTAGATTTCTTTGTTATGTAACTAGTTATTTAAATTTTCGAAGTTTATCTTTCTTAATAATTTTTTGCTAAATATATAAAACAATGATATAATTGATCCTATGTTTACCTTGGTTTTGTTTTTAGCTTGAGCATTATTATGCATTTTACATGTTAGAATAGTCACATATTAGTTTAACTCTTATTTTACATATTATAATAGTCACAACTCATGTATTACATCTCCCCAACTCCACCAAGAGAAAAAAAACCTAAACAATGGTCCAAGTCACAACTAGTACAACCTCTCAAAACTATTTAATGGTAGTTGAGCCATAATCTAGACAAATTCCTCATTCCAAATAATGTAAGGTGTGATTGGAAGCTTTCATTTATGAGATCCTTACTAATTGTACATGGTACTTTAGCTCTGTAACAACTTGAAACTTTTCCCTTATGTTTTTTGGCCTAGTTTGAGATGACCATGATCATTATAATTTTGAAAAAAAACAAGTAGATCAAGGTGGAACTTTGCCTTGCTAGAAAAGATAAACTTATCATAAAGGTTGAATTTTTCCACTTCTTAACCTAATCCATTGGAGAAATTCGTAGAGTAGCTCACTAACTCTAACTTAGAGCATATTGAATAATTTGTAGAATTTACAAGTTGAATAAGATGTTAACTATTATTTTTCCTTTTTAACATGATACAATATTACCGGTATGTAAGGACTTACAATATTATATTGCCACAAGAAAAAAAAATACCATCTATTTATCTAAAATTAATGAAGCAACCATTGAAAATTCTATTGAGGTTCCTACAAAAAGATGTAAAATTGATCAAAACTTTGTTACCCAAGAGGAATTTGAAGAAAGACTAAGCTATAATATTGCATCTTATAAAGCCACTTTCAAACATGATCCAAGTGGATATTGGTGGCCACTCGCCTATTCCACCTAGACCCCCTAGTCAGTTTCATCTATTTCCTTGTTCATTTCAATATTTACTATTTTTAGCAGTTTTTCAGGTCCTGAACTTCCGGAGCAGTTTTGACCCCCTAAACGATGTTTTTTTGGGTCTGTGGTAGACCTATAGCCATAGGCATGGACTTGTAGCGAAACATGTAGTACTTGTCGAGACGTTTCCAAAAAGTTATCATACGTGCCAAACAGAGATAATATTACCAAGTTATGACCCCGGGAAGTTGGCTACCCAACTAACCCCAACGGGGCCCACAAACTCTTGGTGTTACATCTCATGGGGTCGGGGTTTTGGTTGTTTAGGGTTTTCTCATGTTTTCCAATAATAAATAGGCCCTTGAGCCTCATTGTAACATAGTTCAGGGGCATGTATCCACCACATCTCTTCTCATAGATAAGTTACCATCACCTGAGCTATCTTATTTCCATTCTATTTGTAAGCATAGTTCAATATTTTTCTATTAATGAAATGAAGTGTTTTTCTACTGCATCTCTGTGTTTATGATTATATCTGTAAGTTGTTGTGTTCCTTTTTAAGTTTGGATCAAAACAACCTGATTTTCCTCAAGGAGATGAATTGTCTCAAACTTTTGAAGCATGGATTGTTTATGCAAGTAGATGGAGAAAAGAAAGAGATGAAACTTCTTCAAGTCAAGTGGGGTGATCCTCAAGAGGAGGGGCTTTGAAAAACCAAAAACAAGATTTGAATAGTGGAAAAAAAGAGTTGAATCCTCAATTAGGGGAAAATGAAAATTCAATTGAGGAACACAATAAGTGGAAATGGGAAACAAACAATCAAAAAGAGATATTAATATGAAATTGATTATAATATGATTTTTTTCCCTTTTGCAACTTTATAAATTATTTTAGAAAATTAATGAATGAGAAACCGTAGTTGACCAAATTATTTTGAAGACAAACTCTGAAAGTAATGATGTGAAACTTTTTATGCTAATTTATTGAGTTTTGGAATGTTAAAGCATTTTCTTTTATAATGTAGACTTGTTCACATGTATGACAACCTTGTCTTATTTTTGTTTATTTCACAACTTGTTGGTTTATAACTTTAAGCATAACATTGTAAACAATTGTTCATTTTTAGTCTTCTTTATCATGCAACTAGTTATTTAAATTTCTAAAGTTTAATTTTTTTTGAGTAATTATTTGTTAAATATATAAAGCAATGATATATTTGGTCCCATGTTTACCTCCTTGGTTTTGCTAGTTTAGCTTGAGTATTATTCTACGTTTCACATATTAGGATAGTCACATATTAGCTTAGCTCACATTTTACATATTAGAATAGTTACATCTCATTTAATGTGTCACCCCTAACTCCACCAAAAGAGAAAAAAAAAAAACCTTAATAATGGTCAGCTAGTACAACCTCTCAAAACTAGTTAAAGGTGGTCGAGCCATACTCTAAACAGATTCCTTACTCCATATAATGTAAGGTGTAGTTGGAATCTTTCATTTGAGAGATCCTTACTAATTGTAGATGGGAATTTAGCTCTATTAACACCTTGAAAATTTTTTCTTATGGGTTTTGGCTTAGTTTGAGATGACCCAGATCATTAGATATTTGAAAAAAACAATTAAATCAAGGTGGAACTTTGCCTTGCTAGAAAAAGATAAACTAATAAGAAAGGTTGAATTTTTCCACTTATTAACCTACTCCATTGGAGAATTTCATATAGTAGTCCACCAAGTCTAACACAGAGCATATTGAATAGCTTGTAGAGTTTACAAGTTGAACAAGAAGTTAACTATCATTTTCCGTTTTAACATGGTGCATTTTATAGTGCCATCATCCATATGTGATGTGTGTGTGTGTGTGTGCACACGCGTTGTAAGCTCTACGAAAGAAATATACACGATACATACGTTGGGATCACACCTCAGTTAGTCATGTTTTGCCACTATGGAAATCGGACCATAGGCAATAATTGAGGCATGATCCTAATGTTATCAAAATGAACTTGTTGTGAGTGACATAGCAAGTGACTACATAAAAAAATGGCATTAGAGCCATGAAATTGTATCGGTTGAAGACTAAATAACATATAAACCAAAAATGTAGTTGTTGGTTGCAACATACTCAATGAGCATGTTGAATCTAGTTGTTTGGAGAAGAGCACGTAAGCTTGCCTAGAGGTGGCAAGCCTCTATTACAAAGGATGTATGCTTCGATTCTTTGCATGCACTCATCCATAATTTGGTAGAGTAAGTGTATCTCTTCCATGCTGAGGAAAATCTTATTGTGGATTTCGTTGTGATGAAAGGGGACCTTGCCCAACAAGTTTGTAAGGTCCCAGTATAGATCAACAATGTGGAGATACTAATTTTAGTGTGCTCATGGAGCACCCAAGTTTGGAACCCAATTTTCCACTTCCTACAAGACTTTTGAGTCTAAAACTTCATTTCCCTCATCTAAAATTTCTTGTTCAATATCAAGAATCTCATGCCGGGAAACTAGTGGTATGTTCTCATGGTACTTATCAATCGAAGCTTGGGCTTGAGTCCAAGCATATGTGTTTCTTTTAGCAACACAACTTCTAACCCCCCTCACTGAACGAGCCCTTTGGTGTAGCATAATGTTAAAGAAAGGGACACTACAAGCACTTGCAAGAAGGCATGGGAGAGAATTCCATTGGCAGGAGAGGGTGCAGGGGTGGGAAAGTGAGTATCGAGAGTATATAATGTAGTGAGAGAAAGAAGGGAATGACAAGAAATAACTGGAACTTGGATATATTGAGTAAAACAAACTGAACCAAAGATAAACCATAAACAAGAATAACATTCAACTGAGAAATTGAAACACATGACAATATTTTTTATACATGAGAATGTTAACAATGAGAAAGAGTTGGCTCCTTTAGGCTTCAAAAAAATCCTCGATTGTAAGAGCCTACCCAAGACAAACTTCTTCATTGAGAGAGAAGAATCATCGACATGAAAATGAAAGACAGATGAGGGGGGAACTAGGATGGGAGGGTCTGGTGCTTTAATTTTCTTGGTGACTCTCAAGTTATCCCTCAAACATTTTCTTTATTGCTCAATGACTTTTCTCTTCCTCCTCACATTAATCACTCTCCATAATGGGACCATCTGAAATGTGTTGAGATTCTAAATGCCATTAATGAAAATCCCCATCCTCTCGAGATCCATCATTGTAGTATGAATGTGATGCAGCCGACGCTTGTGCAAGTGAAAGTGCTCTTCATGCCTTCCTTGAACTGAGAACTTTATGGCCACATTTCCATCCTGTAATTGGAATGAATCTAAGTGGCATAATGTCAATGACTCCACATGCACTCAGGAGGCTAATTCTTGCCATTGGTTTGTGCCAGTGTATAGGGACACCCTCATATATATATATATATATACACTCTATGTTAGGTTTGGTGGAATTTATATACTCTACAAAACCTTATATACTCTACAAAACCATCCACTAAACATCTAAATTAGACAAAATGTTCCATTTGAACAAATAATTTCATGATTGAACAATGCATAGATGCGTCATGTATGTGATAAGTAAATTTGTAATACTAACTAGCGTAAATCCATGTTTTTTTTGTAAGCTAATCTTTCATTAAGAAGGATAATATGACAATTATTACAGAATTATCCATACCTACCTGCTAGTGGACTATCACCAGGGAAACCAAATCATTGATAAAACATGTTAGCAATCCAAAAATAAATAGTGAGATACATGTAGAAAAAAAAACTTGATAAAGTTCAAAGTGTTTCATGATTCACCATGAATGGTGCCTAGACAAAGCCTCAAAGTGCATATACACTAGACTAAAAAACTAGTTAAACATAACCTAATAAGATAATCTAACTAGAGAGATCACATAAACAATTCATAAACAAATTAAGGAGACGTGGAGACATCCACCTCAATGGAGTTGGTGTGCCCTTGACTACAACCTCCTTGACCCAGAGCAAGAGTAAGCTAAGCTTCTATGCACTTGATAGGAGCACCCATGTCTTATTGATGGAGCACCACCTTATCTAGTATCATTAGGTTCTCTTCTTTAGCCTCATTCCTCTCCATGATAACCCTTCCCAACAACGTTTTCATCCTCTAGTACAAGTCAATTGTGGATAAATACTAATTTTCCCTACCCCTAGTATGTCTAGGGTCAAGCACTCACTCAATGATGTCCATGAGGACTTTAGAATTGATAAGACAACCCCTCTCCACTACAACATCAACCTCGTATTCTTTGAGTTCCTTCTGAACGTTGACAATAACCTGCTCTCTAAATAAGGTTGCAGATGTCACCACTTTGGGTTGAATCCAAACAACACCTATCTCCCCATGGCTGATGTTACCCTGACGAAATCTTGCATGTTGTCGAACCATCATTCTTATCCGAGGTGAACAAACTTCAACGATCCAAACTAAGCTATGTCCCATGAGCCTGTGAACAATATGATTGTTATAGCCCATAAGACTTGCAAATGCACATAATAGAGATAGAAAAGCCAACATTGTTCACTCATAAACGATAAAAACAACGAAAACCAGTAAAAAAAAAAAAAAAAAAAAAAAAAAAAATATTCATACCACATTCTTAAATGCCTTACTGCCTACAAATTCCAAGCCAACATGTGCACAATGAATACCCCATTCGAACCAACATTGAATATGATGGTACATATGCCAAATTCACAACTTACATAATTTTACATTGTTCGGACTTCATAATGCCCTTATGGCCTGAACTCATGTCCAATACCATGCACCTGAGTTAATAAAACCTCGACCGCTCCCACAACACACGGTAATATCAGAACAAATGGAGTGATGCGTGCTTTATAGCCTCCCACCTCACCCAATCTTGGTGAGTGCAAATCGATGTTAACTCTCAAAAGATCAAATATTTGGAGACGTCATTTTTAATTATTATTCAAGGTATTTTAATCTCATTCATCTGAGTGGAACTTAGAATTCAAAATTTATATAAATATGGATAAATAAAATAATTTGGATCATTAACCAGATGCATAGCCTAATTACTCTACAATTTGGATTTTTCCACCAAGATATAGGGGCCATAGAATTCTTGGTAATATTGTAATTTATTTTTTATTTTTTATTTTTGATTTTTAAATTGTGTTTTTAAAGTAATACAAATTTCTACTCAATTTCGAACACAATTAACTATAAATTAATAAAAAACATAAAACTATTAAACTATATTTAAATAAAATATAAAAATATTATGTAAATATCAAATTTATATTGTATTTTTTTATTTATATCTAAATCTATTATCTCTTTTTTATTTATTTACATAAACATTTTTGTTCACAAGTGAGAAAACCTATCATAATTTAGTTGTCAAATCAGTAATGAGGACAACCATTTCTAGTTGTTATCAGCGAATGCAAGCTGACTCATCACTATTATTCAAAGAAAACCACGTCACTTGGAATAACCCGCTAGCCGTTAGTAAGGGTAGCGTGCTTTCACTCCTGTCAAATGCCTCTGGGTCTTGGGCTATTAACCTGACTCATCATTGTTATTCAAGGAAAACCACACCCCCTGGAATAACCGCTAGTGGTATGTAAGGGGGCATGCTTTCACTCCTGTCAGATGCCTCTGGGTCTTGGGCTACTAACCTGTTTCCTTACGTTTGAGGAATACAAGCTCTTAGCCAAGCAAAAACAGTTTTAAGACATGCTCCAGGCCCAATGCCCAATTTATAGGAGTTGTCTTTAGTGCGATTTTTTGGACTTTCCAGTACCCAAATCTGGCTGAAAAATTTGAGGTGAAATCTTAATTTGTGTTATTTAAACTAGTTTTTTGACATAAGCACCTTGAAAAACCGCTATGGCGCTTTGATTATGCAGGGGTTACCCATCAAGTTTGTGATTTCAATAAATTCCTGTTAGATTTTAGAGAAATTAAACTGTAAAAACTCACCGTAAAAACTTCCAAAAAATCACACTAAAAACAACTCGCAATTTATATAACAATTTTAAATATAAAATATTATTGTAAATATCAAATTTATTGTATTTTTTATTTATATATAAATCTACCATCTATCTTTTTATTTATTTATATAACAATTATTGAATTAGATGTTTATATCACACCTCTTTCTCTCTCTGTATAAAAATCACACCGCTGTATTTTATACACAAACATCACGCTTATATATATATTATAACACCTATTTATTTTAAAAATTTACAATTCAACAAATACAATATATATTATGTTCCACCGGTTGCCCACGTAAATATACCGAAGTCGTTATTTTTCACCGGTTTCCCAAGTAAAGATACCAAAGTCGGCCGAGGTAGACCGGTCACGGGGCTCCGGAGTCTGGACCCACACAAATTCTTGGCCGACAGGTCAAATCACAAGACATTTCGAAAACTCACTTGTACTTCAGTTAATGCATCTCGTCCGCATCTAACGAGCCGGCCATCACTGTCGTACGTCAGATGTCAGTAGTGAGGTCTGTCACGTTCTGATTGGCTGGAACTCGTTGGCCAAATCATCCGCCGAAGAGTTCCTAGCCGTCGATTTCGGATCTGAAATTCTCGAATCTTTGGGGATCACGTGTGACGTGTCCCACCAATAAACGTCTTGGGATAATTATTATTTGAAAATTCATAATTAAGTTAATTTAATAATATCTAAGACACGATGTAAAGCTGGAATTGGGTAGTAGGATACTGAAATTAATTGGTGTTTTTTTAACTAGGGAATTAATCCCCATGTTCCCACCATGTGAAGACATGCTAGGGCTCAATACACCATGCAATTTTTATTGGTGTGCTTGGAGTTGCAGTTGCCCCACACAATCTTCGTTTCTCTTTCCCTAGTCCTAGGGCTCTACATATGTTTGATTCCTTCATAATTTGCGTGATCAAGGTGGGAGTTTAGGTGGTTTCATAAATGTGTAATCCTGATCTTGAGAATCTTCCTCATGCAATTCATGGCTTGTTTCTCTCCGTGTGTCCATAATGTTTTTAAGCAAAAAGATATGCATTGACCTTGTTGCTAACCATGTGCTAGACCTAAAGTGCAATTAGTAAATTCTACTTACATTAAATAGGGTAGACCCACATTAGCCCTGCCAACCCAGGTGGTTAGCACTTTTGAAGACAAAACCATAGGCATTGAGTGAATTTAGTGGAGAAGCAATTGAATACAAATGGTGATCCAATCAATAAATAGACCTTTCATAAAGTGTAATTCTTCCTGCCATGCATGTGAGAATATCTTGGAAGCCCAACTCATAATTGTAGAAAGGCATGCTTTTCCATGTAACTTACCAGCTTCAAAAGAGTTAGAATAATATTCAAAATTGATCAAATAATGATGAAATAGTTAGAGTGGCATTCAAAATTGATAAAATAATGATGGCCCAAAATTGATCCTAGATCTAGGATACTTTTCCTTTTGCAAAGTAAATACTATAATTCAGCTAGATTATCTTAACATTCTTTTGGCACGTTGTAATAATAAGATAAAAGTGATTATAGTTAATTGATGATGTAGTTATTATGTTGACATTATGGCCTAACAAATAAGGGAAAAAATTGAAATTTAAACCTATAATGGTTTAGATTTAGATTTTTTGATTTATTTTATTAAATAATAAATTAAAAAAGGTTGCCATTATAAATAAATAATTATTATAATTTATAAATTGAGTATAATAAAAGTTGTGAAGGTACTAAATTTTTTATAAAATAAAAAAAATGCAATTTTAACAATGAAAAATTGTAATAGATTAAAATTATATATTTAAATGTTAGTGGTTATTGTGGGAAATGTTTAAATTGAATGATATTTAAACTTTTTCTTTCAAGGAATAGTTTGTTAAATGTGTTATATTGGTATATTATTGGTCAATTTTAAGTACTTGAAATGTGGAATAAAACAATATTTTTAATTTTAAAAGTGTGATGCAATAGCCAAAATTATCAAAAACATTGTTGTAAAACTACAACATACTTGAAGTCACACAAGTTTCAATTACATAAAAATGTGCAAGCTTAAATAGTTACACATGACATTGAACATCATGAACTCTCATAATTTTCTAGCATAAGCATTTAATGTTGAGTTAAACCTTACCCACATCAAAACATATATTTATAACCCTTCAAAAGTAATGATTGCCATTAACATATACATATATAAAGAGAAAAGGGGGGACAAACTAGACTTTTTTAGTTTGTTCATTTTCTTTCTAATTTCTAATGCTGCATTATTTTTTTTCAAAATTCTCATAATTTGGGTTGTTTTAAAATGTGCTATAAAGAGAAGGGGGGACAAACTAGACTTTTTTAGTTTGTTCATTTTCTTTTTAATTTCTAACATGCATTTCTTTTTTCAAAATTCTCATAATTTGGGTTGTTTTAAAATGTGCCAAAAACCTTAAGGGCAAAGTTTTATTGTCAAAATACTCCTAAATCAAATAAAACTATAACTTTTTACAAATTTCTTTAAAATTTGGAAAAAAGAGATAAAAAAACATTTTTGTTTTCAAAATTCCAATGATTTGGGTTGTTTTAAGATGTGCCAAAAACCTTAGCAGCAAAGTTTTATAGTCAAAATATCCATCAATCAAATGAAACTATAACTTTTTACAAATTTCTTTAAAATTTGGAAAAAATAAATGAAAAAAAAAGAAAAAAAATAAATTTATCTACTATTTAACTTCATTTACAGACATTTATAATAAAAATAAATATAATTTAAATATAAAACGATCAAGTTTTTTGGACATAATTTTTTAACCATTTTATTTTAAAATTAACTAATTCAAAAAAAAAAAAATTGTAATCATAAATATCAGATATTAAAATACACACTAATACCCTTATAAATTTTTAAAAATATTGAATCTATTACATATTAAAAAATGAAATTTCAATATAAAAAAACATATAATTAAATTCCAATAAAAAATTATAAAAACAAATTCAAATCCTATAAATATTATAAATTTCTTCATTAAAATAAATAACATTATAAAAAACAAATTCAAAATCCTATAATATTTAAATTTCTTCATTAAAATATATAACAATAACAATAGTATATATATTAATTACACATGACATTTTAATTAAAATATATGACATTTTCTTACCAAAAATGTGATATCATGATTACTTAACCTTTTAAAAAATAGCCTAGAATCCTGGATCATAGGCTGGTTTTTTAATTTTCAATGGCATCATTAAAGGATTGAACATGGTATGTGACAGGGCATCCTACTACAAAGAGGGAAGTACAAAGTGCATACTTCAAATCATGAATCTGGATCACAAATAATTTATGTTTGTGTTCTTCCAAAAGCTTGAAGGTTTCCTAACACAAACAGCTTTCAGGAGTAGGTTAATTTTTTTTAATGAAAGTCAACTTACAACCTACAAACAAGATAATAATAAGCCAAGAGGATATGGATAAGAATATAAGTTAATGGGGGCCATTAATCATGACATGCCCATGCTGTGGAGGAGAGGACAAAATCACTCACACTGCCATGTAAGTCGGTGAAACATATCCCAGAAAACACAAGTAAAGTAAGATACTCCAATCACAAAAAAGAGAGGGTAGTTGTTAGGTTGTTTTAAATATTTTGATGGATATCAATTAGTACATATAGATATGGATGAATGGGTATGTGTTTTTGCTTTATGTCTATCTTTTTCAATTAAAAAAAAGAGACTTAAGAGACAGATAAATATCATTTGGTAAAGTCAGTGACAGGCTTATAACTAATCATGAATCTATGGACAAGATTGGAATTTTGACACACAACTAAAATCTATTTCAAACAACAGCAAACCACTTTATATAAAAATATCTATTAATTTACTTCTCATAATCTATTTCAAACAACAGTAAACCACTTTATATAAAAATATCTATTAATTTACTTATCATTTAGATACAAATGTTTACAGATAGGTGAAAGGCCCTTTCATGAATAGATTATTTTACATATAGGTGAAATGCCCTTTTAGAATTGGTTTAATTAATCTTTGTTTGAGGGACGGTGCAAATTTAGACTTCAAATTGTCTTAAAAAAAATATGGTCGGTTATTTTTAATTATATCACAAAGTACTAACTCATTTCTCTAGTGTCAGAAGTCTTATTTTTATTTTTAATGGAAAAGGGTTTTTAAGTATG
>APFE031048068.1:19327-46585 GCA_000404065.3 Pinus taeda | reverse complement strand
TTATTATGGATATCTTACATAAATTGTTATGATGGATATCTCAAAAAGTGAAGATTTAATTTAAGTCGTATTTATTTCTAATATTCTATTAAATAATTTTTTTTGTAAACTGCGGAGGGACTGTTACTTCTATTTCATCAAGTCAAAATCATTACAAAAATGTGATGACCTCAACCCGCTCAAGGGGAAACCGGGTAATTTTGGCCATCTTAAGTCTTTTAACGCCATCCAAAAATTAAAAACCTTAAGTCTATTTGTCCAGGCTATATGCACACTACATTCATAGAGACTACCTATTTTCCCCATCTTCCTTCTATATCCAACATTACAAAATTTGGTGAACAAACTAATCTCTACAGTCTTCATATAAAAACAAAAAAGGATGAAAACAACAAGACTATGCCTCCTTGCCTGGCTGCTGGTCCATATCCTTCTTGATATCAGGATGACAGTGCTTTAGCAGCTGTTGAATTTCATCCATCCTTCTGTCCTGCATGAGTAGGGTAATCTGAATATTCTTCAGCTCCTTCTTGAGATTAGGAATCCCTTGAGAAAGCTCTGCCATCTCCATTGCTACTTGTTCCATGGCTTTGGCAAGTAGCCTCTTCATGACACAATAAATATGCAGTGCTTGTTTATATAGGGTCATGCGGCCTCTCGTGTTGCTCGGATCCGGGAGGAGATAAACCCAATCCTCCATTTCTGGGTCAGATTGGTCCTGGATAGCCTCCTCCTCCAACTGCTGGATAATTCTCCTGACTCCTTTATTGGTATTTTGGTAGTAGGCCTGTTCAGCAAACTGTACTTTCCTTCCCACTGAAGCCCTGGTTTTCCTTTCATAAGATGGAGCCTCCTCCTCCCTTTGACTCCCTGTTTTTCCCCTGCCCCTACCTCGCTGACCTCTCTGACCTCCCCTACCCCTTCTCCTGCTGCCCTCTCCCACCGCTGTCCACCTGCTCGAACCATACTCGCTTCCTTCTTCCTTGACTCCTCTGTGCCCGCGTCGTCTCCATCCTTCATTCTCCCATATCTCCTGACTGCCCTTTGTTTTGACGGCTTCTCTTCTTCCCCGTTTAGCCCGCGTCTGGTGGCAATTGTCCTCGTTTGAATCGAACAATTCCACCTCCTCTTCGCTGTCGTCCTAGACCATGACTGTCTCTCCGTCGCCCTGCTCCAACACATTTCCTTTATCCTTAGCACTCCGTTTATTATCCCCTTCGTTGGCGGCGGTATCCCTGCTTCTCCCTCGCCTTCTGGTATCCATCCTCACCTGCGTCTCGGCTCTGATCTCCTTACTCTGCTGCTCTCTGGCTTCAGGACATGTTCTTCTCACTAATCTCCTCTTCGCGCTGATTTTTCGATCCTCCCTGCTTTGCTAGTATTTATTATGCCATCCGCCTTTGCGCGCCTACGTCCTCCGCCAACCTCTTGCAATGAGGGCGTAGTCCTTCTGCCACCTGTTCCTGTGATCACTGTCCCTGTCCTGTCGATCCTTGCATGAGCCTGCAGACTTACCGTTTCCATCTGACAGGCGGTTGCGATCACCTCTCGTCCGCCCTATACCCCTGACTCTCCACCTTGAGATGTGAATCCTCTTAATGGCCCGGCTGCTCCGGGCCATCATTACCTGATCTTCTCCTTCTTTGGAGATCATTCTCTCCCGCTTGTACTTCGGTCCTTCGCCCACCGTCCAGCTCACCCCGATCGGGGGATTCTATTAAATAATTTTATAATTTCTATTAACATCAATTATTATTATTTTTTTTATGGGTGGTAAGGGAGGAGACCGATGTGAGGAAGGTGAGATGATGTGAGGAAGCTTAGACAATGATCTATATTTATTAAAGAATGAAATGAAATTAATGATTTAAATATAAATATAGAGTGAAAATATAACTTTAATTTATTAGTAACAAATATTAAAAATTGTTTACATGTAAAATGAAAATAAATTAGTTCGAGAGATGGTAGTTATTTCTGAGAAGAGATGTGGCAATTACATGCCTTCTAAACTATGTTAGAATGAGGCTCAAAGGTCTTTTTTATCATAAATAAGATGTGTGAAACCCTAACACAACCAATGGTTTTGGGCTCCACTAGGGTAAGTTGGACTGCCAATTTCCTAGGGTCGTAACTTTGGCATACGATCTCTGTTTGGCTATCATAATACCTCGTTTCGAGGATTTCCATGAGGTGACAAAAAAATAATCTATAAAGCAAATTCTTCCACTTTTCTAGTCTCTCTGTTTTCCTAGAAAATGTCTTTTAGGACCTTGAAACGACTTCAGAAGTTTAGGACCTGAAAAACTTCCAAAAAGAGAAAGTTGTGCTAGAATTAAGGAAATAATGTTGGGGGTCCAAGTGGAATAGGTGGGTTTCCACCAATATCCACCTGGCCCAGTCCTCCCCACTTAGGAAGAAATGGTCCCCATTGTGTTGAGTGCCTCCATGAGGTGGGAAAACTTTTGATGAACTTGGTCCTTGGTAAGCCACTTGCCTTGGTGCAGGAGTTGACCAACTTTGACAACTTGATACAGTTGGATCCTTTGTTTGCGAGTGTTCTTGATCTACATGTCGATGATCCAATCAGTTGTGGCCTTTTCAATGTAGTTTTGGGTTAAGCTCTGTTGGTGTTAACTTCTCAACGATGTCTAATGTGTCCAACAATGATGGAAAGTATGGCCAAACAAGGTTCACATTGAATACATGGTGCAAGCCAAGGAATGGGGGGCTACTAAGCTTGAAACCATTGTCTCCCACAACCTTGGTGATGGTGTAAGGCCCATATCGAAGTGGTCAAAGCTTCCAATGGGCTCTAGCAAGGCATTCTTTTTGCAGATGTAACCAAACTTTATTACCCACCTGAAATTTATGTGGCACATGATGTTGATCATGTTGTTGTTTGTACTTGGCATTGGATTTATCCATGATGTCATGTACATGCTGGAGGATGTACTGAATGCGCTCAATAAACTTGGTGAATTTATCAACTTCTGGTTGAACATGTGTAGATTCTTCCAGTGTACTGGCAAAAGGTAGTGGAACATCAAGGGGACATAATGGTTGGAATCCCAGATCCACTTGAAAGGGACTATGAACAATTGAGCTATGGATATTTTTGTTATAGTTGTGTTTCACATAGGGAAGACGCTCATCCCATGTTCGCAGATGCTTATAGTTGTACATGCATAGTATGTGCACAATCGTCCTGTTGACGACCTCTGCTTGGTCATCAGTCTGGGGGTGGAATGCAGTTGATTTGGTGAGCTTGGTGTCCAACAATGACTAGAGGCTTGACCAAAATGCGCTTAGGAACCTGCTATCCCGATCTAACATTATTTTTTTTGGGACCCCAAAATGTAGCCATACGTGTTCAAAGAAGAGTTTGGCAACAACTTCTGTTCTGATACTCTTCTTCCAGGCAACCAATATGGCCATCTTAGAAATCTGTTGATGACCAAAAATACACCTTCATTCCCATTCTTAGTAGAAGGAAGACCAAACATATAGTCCATGGAGATGGATTCCCAGGGCCGAATAAGAGTAGGCAAAGGACTATACAAACGTTGCTTCTTAATGGTTGACTTGGAAATGACACATGTAGTGCAGGATCTAATATATTTTCTGACATATTGTCAGAGAATTGACCAATAAAAATATTGTTGCAACAGTGCCACTATCTTCTCTACACCAAAATGTATTGTGACCTGATTGTAGTGCCTCCAAAATCATGTTTCCACACTTGCTTGAAGGAACACAAAGGTGTCCTAGGTGGCATGACAATGCATCCTAGAGGTGGAAGTATAGAACTTTCTTGCCATCCATCAACTTCTGGAATGTGGTAGTGAATTATGGATCATTTATATAAAGTTGCAACCATCCAGAAGTCTCGTGCCCACAAGAGTTGAGTGTTTGGAATCAGATCCCCCCACAACATGTTTTGGGGCTCAAAGCCTAGGTTTTGGTCAAAGGTATTGTAAGACTCCGCGAATTGCGGGCGCAGAACGCGAAGTATAGGTTGAGTCATAGGGTTGTCTACCCTAAGTATTGTAATGTAATGTAATGTCATGTCGGCCTACCCATGGTCCGCGGAACATGGGATTGTATAAATAAAGCGTGGCTCTAAGTTGTAAAGATAGTTAATTGGAGAAATAACAATAGATGAGTACAAATGGTTGGAGCTTAGAGTAAGAGTCTAAGTGTATTGGGTCGTAATAGTAGGAAGAGGCTTTGCAGCTGAGTATGCATAGGCCTAGTAGAGTCCGCAGCTGAGTGCACAGGGCGGTGTCAACTCTGTAACCTTGAATGAAGAATAATAAAGAGAAGTTGGTTCCAATTTCTGTGCATCTACTTGTCTATTGCATTCTATACATTTATACTGTTTTGTTTATTGCACGCACTTATATGAATTCTGGATATACTATTAATTATCACTAGAGTTACACAGATAAGTTAAGCAATCAAATAATAATGGGTTAATAGTGAGGAACTTGGGTAATAATACAGATCGTGCCTCGAGTAGGGCTGCGCAAAGGCAACATCATAGGTTGCAAGGGACTAATAGATGCGCATAGCGACATGTGGGCAGGGTCAAACCGCAGACCGCCAGAAGCTCATCAGACATCCCCAAGGTGCGGAAACCTGGTTCTAGCACCCTCCCATACTACTTTGGGTGAGACCTCAGTCCGTGCTCCGCGGAATGTTGCCGAAAGGGCCAGTAGTACAGGGATTTGTTTGGCTAAATCACCTCTAAACTTGGGTTAGGCCCCTACAAGCCAACAAATGGTTCCATTTCTGGGACTTGGATCTGCATAAAGGATGTATGATGTCGTGCCACTGGAAACCAACAAAGAAAGAAATTGAAGAGTGGTTGGACAAGAAGATTCACGAGTTCGTGGCGCAAGAAAATAGAAATCCGCGAGTATCTAAGGAACAGTGGTTGGAGCGCTACTTGTATATGGAAATCCACAAAATTTTCTTTGCATGCTTTCCTTCTGAGCTGTATGAGTGGATAAAGCTAGCAGACAGTCAGGGAAGGTGTAGGCTTGACAAACCAATCGTGTGGACTCCAGAATAAGTGCACAAACTAGAAGCATCAGGAGATAAGATCGTGCGAGTTGTGGACCATTGGCTCGACCGAATTATAGGGGGATTTATCATTGAGTTTGTGGTAAACACGACCGTCAGCTACAGTGAGGCGGAGCGACGTTTCCTCAAGGGACTGCAAGGTAAGTATATCAAATCTTTGAACACTTGGATTAAGATGCTATTGTGTGAAAAACAGGTTATGTAAATAAATTAATGTTTGGGACTACACAAAGTGGGAATATCTATAGAATCAGAAGTAGTGAAGAATTGGAAACTAGTCCCTTAATTTCCCCCTTGTGGGAAAGCGAGGAAGAGCTCGCAAAAGCTTCTCTGAGAAGCGCGGTCAGTCTGATAAGGCAACAAATTCTGCACTTACCACCTCCACCTACACTGCCACCCGTCTCACCCTCCTCACCTCCATGTCCACCCACCCCACCCCCGCCACCGCCACAGTTCAGTATGGCCAGTGCGATCAAACTACCGGTATTTAGAGGAGTAGGGAATGAAGACCCAAACCAATTCTGGTTCATGGCAAGAGCAATATGGGAAGCACAAGGAGTCGTAGATGACAATATCAAGAAAGCTATGCTAGTGAGCGCGTTGTAGGATCGCGCATTAACATGGTACATCAAGCATTCTAATGACCATCCAAATGCAAGAATCCTAGAAATTCAGACCATGTTGAATAGGGAATTTAGCAGGCCAAAGTCGGAAACATAATCAATCATCAGGTTTAAGGAGATCGCGATGCTTCCAGGCGAGACCCCCTGGGATTTGGACCAAAGAGTGAAGGGTATGATTCGCGAAGCTAACATGACATTGACGGATGGACAACACCACGCATGGTTTGTAGCATCACTAACACCACACTTAAGGACGACGTTGTCACAACAAAAACTTTCCACCCAGGTCGAAGCTTTGGAGATGGTAATGAGATTGCATGAGTCCCCTATACAAGACCCTGGTCTGGGAGTCCAAAAAATCCACGTGCAACTACAAAATCTGTGTCTGGAGATGCAGAGTTTGAAATAGGACAGGACACCTTGGCTAGAGGCGTGTGGGGAGGTATGGTGCATAAAATGCAAAGGTTAGGGGCATGAAAAGGACCACTCTGCAGTGTTCGCGAATTACGTGATAGTAGGAGGGCCGATGCCGTTAAGACCTGAGGCACATGCAGGACCAAGCGTGATGCCTGCATTATGGTGTGCGATCTGTCAGATAGGAGGAAAACACACTATGGATAATTGTCATCTATTGCAGAAGTATACGCAGACATCCCAACAATTGTTTTGTAATTTCTGCAGGTCGGTAGGCCATGATGAACACACCTGCAGAAGCTACAAACTAATGATGGATCAGATTCCTGCCTACAAGGTGCAGACCAAAACACGAGCCCTCGACCCAAATCAAGGAATGGCACGCGCTAGATTTAAGGGGCGCGATCGAGGTCGAGGTGGAATGGGACCAGGAAGGGGTCACAAACAACTAATTTGTTACAATTGCGGAGGGCCAGGGCACTATGCTTGCGATTGTACAAACCCAAAAGGGACATCAAGTTTGTACTGTACTCAGTTTGATCATGAGACAGAAGACTGCCCTACATTGATAGCGAGACTGCGCAAAAAAGGGGTACTTCAGCCCCCTCTGACTCAAAATTTGTAGATGATGAGGTCTGAGCCATGCGAAGAAGACCCGAATGTAAACATGATGCTCAAGAACGGTATGACCACTGGCGATGATAAGGGTAAGCAGTCAAAAGAAAGTGCGCAGGTTCACAAGGCTCCTATAAAGGAACCTGAATCTGATTTAGAACACGCGAAGAAGACATTCATGGAAGCTAAGAAGAGCTTCATGGAGGCCTCCACTTCAGGTAGTAAGGATCAACTAGAACCAGGGATGGATCCTTCAATGCTCACTACCTTTTTGGAGACATGCATGAAACTGCTACGTGACAGCAAGCAGTAAAAGGACTATAGGAACTTATCACTAGGTGCGCAGGGTCAGGAGAATCGTGCGTTGTCCAGAAACTTGGAAAACATGCATTGCGCACAGGAAGGGAAATGAGGTTTGACTGCACAAATTGGTGAGTATGAAATGGATCAAGTAATCCTGGATCTCAAATCGGATGCGAATATACTACCAAAAAAACATGGGAACACATGGGCAGACCTGCGCTACAGTGGTCTCCTATTCAACTACAAATGGCAAACCAACAGAAGATCTTGCCCATGGGGAGATTGCAAGGGGTAACAATAGACATTGAAGGTGTGAGCGCCCAGGCAAATTTTGAAGTGATAGAGATTGTCGATGATAGTAATCCCTATCCCGCATTACTAGGAATAGATTGGGCCACTGATATGAATGGAGTCATAAATCTGAAGAAGTGCAAAATTATCTTTGAAAAAAAAGTCACTACGCGTAGTAGTACTGCTAGATCGAGCCGAAGGAGCGTGATACACTGAACCAGTGCGCGATGATGATAGTGATGACGATCTCGATTGTATTTACAATATAACCACGCGAGAAGAGGTTGGGTGAATCTGACTACAGATGGAAGGATTTTGTGGGAGCACGAAAGCTCTTGCACTTCGAATTTAGACGAAGAAATAGAGCGATGGTAGAATCGGCTGCATGAAGTAACAACGCTTAATTGCAACATGATGGTTAGATCATTGTGCTATGTGACAACAAAGGCGAGAGATCTACCGACATATGATGGGTTGGCAGTGGTGGATGAATTCCTAAGCAAATTTGAAAGAGTAGTATGAGAACAACATCAGTTTGATGCTCTGAAGTGGGCACTGCGTGCAACGCCTGCATGATGGTGGGGTACGCATCAAGGAAGTTTTGAGGACTGGTGTGGATGCAGAAGGATGATGTGCCTATGCCTTGGAAAACCCCAGTTCAGAATGAGATCCAGTCAGCAAGGGCATAACAACTTGCGCGCCCACCTTTCCTGATGGATACAGACATATGCTGTACAACCCGCACAAGCACACACCACTCCTGGAATAGAGAATCAGAACAAACCACAGTAGCAGGAAAGGTGATACACACTACCAATTATCCATAGAGAAGTATTCAATCGGGTGTGCGAAATACTGAATAGGATTCACCAGGCGAGATGCACTGGTTGGGACCTACACATACCAGCGGTTCGATGGGCCTATAGGACCATGTGAAAAACCCTGACTGTGGAAACGATTCCAAAGGTGCGGAATAGAGTAGAGACTGTAATTTCTGAAGAGAATGCAAAGAAGAATCCGCACGTAATAGCTCCTACAGATGTGATAGTGTGTGAAGACTAGGACAAAGAAATCACATAGATACGGAAGGTCGAACACATAAATATTTCGGAATCCATTTGGCGAGGGAACATTAGACTTCACGAACTTGAAAAAGACCGAGTACGATTGAGGAAGAAAAACATGTTGATGGATGCCGAGATCAAGAGGCTGGAAAATAATATCAAGCAAGCATGTCTCGTCGATAAAACAAGGATGAAAAGAAAAGGTGTGGATGATCATACCATTGAATTAGAAGACTATCGCCGAGAATTTATGACTTTACTGCCATGGCTACGACCGCATTTCATCAAACGCGGTAACCACAGAAGTGCACTACATACGATAGAACGTACGATGCCATTTTGTTAAGTAAACTTGACTCGGGATAGAGTCAAAGGAGGTTAAACAGTGATGGTTTTGGGGCACATGGTATTGTGCACCCGTGGTATTCTGCCCGTGGTATTATATGTAATGGAGCCTATAAAAGGCTGGAAGGAATTCATCGTAACGCAAGGCCTGGAGGCGAGTGGTGAAGGCTCACTTGGCTGGATTGGCCAGGGTTTTGGCCAAGGATAATGCAATTTCATTATGATCGGGTTTTTCCCCAGATTTGGGGTTTTCCAGATAAACATGTGTGTTTATGTGTTCATGGTTATCTACTCGTTATTTTTTATATTTGTTTCTCTCAGTAATTCTCCGTAATTAATTTGTGTTCTCGGATAAATTTCTTAACAGTTGGTATCAAAGCCAAAGGTTGTGTAATGGCTTCAGAAAAATGCTTTTGTTGCCAAGGGTTATTTAGCCTGGTAGACATAGAAAGGATTGATGCATAGTTTGTTCACAAATCTAATCTAAATGTAGCCAAAACAAGGTTCTACAAAGGCAGATATATGAAGGCGAGGAAGCTGCAATCTGTAGCGGCCATGAAAGAGTTGTTGCAAGCGAAGAGACTGGAGGTCAAGGATTAGGAGGAGGAGGAGCAGTTGTTGTTTTGGGATCCTTCAGCAGCAATAGAGAGAGCTCGGAGCAGATCTGTGTCTCGGTGAGGTTGTAAGCGAGAAAGGTCAAGTGGCATGGAAGAGAATGCTGATGCCATGGATATAGATCAACCAAACAAGAAGCAACACATGTTATCACACTCTAGATCCAGATCAAGGCCTCCTGGTGAAGTCACCCCAGGTGAGGGTTTCAAGGATTCATCTCAGAATTTAAAGGCAGTTAAACTTGGAAAGAAGGCAGCAAAGAAAAAAAACAAGCATGCCCACAAATTGAGAGAAGATCGATTAGAATAGCAACGACAATAAACAAAAAAAAATTAATGAAGTCAAAATTATTGCATGTAATGGGCATACTACTGTAAGACCTGGTAAGGCATGTGTACCTCTGGGTAATCACCGGTAAAGTCTGGGTTAGACCTAGGTGATAGGGGTGATGTCGGGTTAACAATACCACGGGTAAAAACTTTGAGGGTGGTAAGAGCTAGAGTGAGCGGGATTGTCTCACTTGGCAGGTTTGGCTGGAGTTAGTCAAGGAACCCCAAGCCAAGTTTAAGGGGGGAATTGTTAAGTAAACTTGACTCAGGATAGAGTCAAAGGAGGTTAAACAGTGATGGTTTTGGGGCACATGGTATTGTGCACCCATGGTATTCTGCCCGTGGTATTATATGTAATGGACCCTATAAAAGGTTGGAAGGACTTCATTGTAACGCAAGGCCTGGAGGTGAGCGGTGAAGGCTCACTTGGCTGGATTGGCCAGGGTTTTGGCCAAGGATAATGAAATTTCATTATGATCGGGTTTTTCCCCAGATTTGGGGTTTTCCAGATAAACATGTGCATTTATGTGTTTATGGTTGCTGCTGGTTATTTCTTATATATATTCCTCTCAGTAATTATTTATGTTCCTGGGTAAATTTCATAATTGTCACGAGGGCAATTGAGGATCTTCTGCGGCCTCTACTGGAAGATGAGTTGAATCCTCGCACAAGTGGTGTGACCACCTGATTAGTCGTAGGAAGCACAGTCTCAATGCTCTAGGTAGTTGAAAGAGAGTGCGAGACTATAAAAGAGTCTGTTTGGGAGGTGCGTGATAAGGGAGGTGCGCACAGAATCAGCATGTCACAAGGTTCGTGCCCACGCATGGGGGGCTGCGCTGCCATGAGGATAAGTTGGGATGTGACCATTGGTGTCACTGTTCACGATGAGATGTTCGATTTGAGGCCAAATGGAGAGGACGACGAAATTTAAGATGTGAATTAAGGGCAAGATTTGGGACAATCTTCCGCCAAGAAAGCCTTGATGGTTCGGAATTGGGGGGAACGGTCAAATTTGAATTCAAAAGGTGCTATAAAACTCCAGGGGCTACCCATGAGATAACATTAGTTCACTTGAGATCTGAGCAGTTGACTAGAGCACAGAGTGTTGAGTGCCAAGCGATATTCGAGCCCCGATGTTCATGAACGACCACAGATAGTTCAAACAAGATGATGGCTACTAGGAGAGGATTGGGCTTTGGAGAAGGAACCATCGGTGAGGCCATGCAGAACCCCACGGTACATGGTGTTCCTGAAGGTACTGAGGTTGCGCCAAAAATCCTGAAATCACCTCGAACGCTGAGATCGAAAAAAGATATGCAGGTAGCGGGACCCGGGAACAACAACACAGGAAGAGGAGGGCCAAAAATTGTCTATAGGATAGGAGGCAGAAGACACAGACCTTGCAGAAGAAGGTGCAGACTCGGGCAAAACTTCCACCCAACTCAAAAGGCCGCGCGTCACAGAGAGATTGAGTCCACAGAAAAAGGTCAAGGCCTCCAAATTGGCCATCGATCCGATCACGTTAACGGAAGCTGACCTCTATGACATCAACGACACGGTTCACGAGGTCACCAAGGAAGCGCTCTAAGAAGCCATGTCAGAGTAACAGACTGTGTTGGGGGCCCTAAGGGTGCAGCTACAAGAACTACAAGTGCGGCCCCCACAGGAAGGAACCGCAGCCACCTACGGTGCAATAGGCACATCAGCAGCAGAGCAGATGCTACGCGCAAAGATGGCCAACACCATAGTGCTACCGGAACGGGTGCTAGCAGTAGAGAATGAAATCGACAGAGCCGTGGTTTGTAGGATCAAGGGACTTGGCCTTAATTTGGTTGCCCTTCCACGAGACACACTATACCAACTACAGGATGGAATAACAACAGAGCTTCGTGCCAGAGAGGGCCGCGCAATTCAGGTGATGAGTGAGCAAAATATCAACATCAAACAACTCAGCCTGCATTGGGACAAACTGGTGTCACAAAACCAACAGTTAGTACAGACAGTGGATGAAGCATGTCGACGTGTCCCAGAGTTGTCCATTTCCGTGGACCTACCAACAAAAATGTGGATCAACTGTTTGGCAAGTGGAGTCTGAAACACGCGCAAGGAAACAATGCGAGTGTAGCTGGAGCTGAATCTCCAGATTTCCGAGCTGTGGCTAAAGGCGCAACCTTCCACTCCCCCGAAAGTTAGAGAGTAGTGCGTTAGCACTATCGAAAAAGGGTTGGAAGAAATTGGATGGGCGGTGTAGGACTGTACTGGTATGTTGGACCAAGTCTTTGGCATCCTCACATCCTTGCAGGAGGACCCCAACATACAACGCCTGGAAATAGAGGCATGCGAGCTTCAGGAGCAGTACGACAATGTAAGGGGAATTGCACAGATAGTCGTCCTCACTCAACGGCTCGCAAATACACAGCAAGCAAGGGCACTGAAAGAGCAGGTGGATGCCGCAAGACAGAGAGAGGCACTTCTCAAAGCGTGCATCCAACCATGGATTGATGAGGCCTTCACCATTATTGCAGATATCAAGGGCAAGCTCACACAGATGCAGGGGCTCTACGCGCTAACGTAGGGATTTGATCCTCACAAAGAAGCATTAGAAGAGCGAATGTAGTAGGTCCAACAAACCACAAAATAGTGAATTATGGACCTTCGAGTAGTGGGGGACCAGCTGGAGGGGCTCTGCGCCAAGATCACTACGCCAACTGAGTGACTCAAGGATGAGTCACGATATTTGTGTTGGGGGCCTGTTGGGAATCGGATCCCCCCACAACTGTTTTAGGGATCAAAGCCCAGGTTTTGGTCAAATGTATTGTAAGACTCCACGAATTGCGGGCGCGGGGTGTGAAGTATCAGTTGATTCATAGGGTTGTCCACCCTAAGTATTGTAATGTAATGTAATGTCATGTCGGCCTACCCATGGTCTGCGGACCATGGGATTGTATAAATAGAGCGAGGCTCTAAGTTGTAAATATAGTTAATTGGAGAAAATAACAATAAATGAGTATGAATGGTTGGAGCTTAGAGTAAGAGTCGAAGTGTATTGGGTCGTAGTAGTAGGAAGAGGCTCTGTAGCTGAGTGCACAGAGGCCTAGTAGAGTTTGCAGCTAAGTGCGCGGAATCCTACAGCTAAGTGCGCAGGGCGGTGTTGAATCTGTAACCTTGAATGAAGAATAATAAAGAGAAGTTGACTCCAATTTCTGTGCATCTACTTGTCTATTGCATTCTATACATTTATACTATTTTGTTTATCACGCACTTATATGAATGCTGGATATACTGTTAATTATCACTAGAATTACACAAATAAGTTAAACAATTGGATAATAACGGGTTAATAGTGAGGAACTTGGGTAATAATACAGATCGTGCTCTGAGTAGGGCTGCGCAAAGGCAACATCACAGGTTGCGAGGGACTAATAGGTATGCGTAGCGACGTGCGCGCAGGGTCAAACCGTGGACCGCTAGAAGCTCATCAGACATTCTCAAGGTGCGAAAACCTGGTTCTAGCACCCTCCCATACTACTTCGGGTGAGACCTCAGTCCGTGCTCCACGGACTATTGCCGAAAGGGCTAGTAGTATCGGGATTTGTTTGGCTAAATCACCTTTGAACCTAGGTCAGGCCCCTACAAGCCAACATCGAGCACAGTGGTCAATGCAATAGTCGATGGCCAACTAAGGCAATCTGCAACATTATTGGTGATGTACTTCTTATACTTAATGTTTATATGAAATTATTGCATATATGTGGACCATTTCTGTTGGCGTTCATTTTGCAACTTCCCTGTGTCTATATAAACTAGAGAGGTCAATGATCTGTGTGGGTGATTATCTCCTTCCTTAGAATGTATTGTTTCCATTTTCGGCAAGCCTACATGATGTAATACATCTCTTTACTGTAAGTGGGCTATTTCCGAATTGTATCAGAGAGTGTCTCACTATGATAGGCCCCCAAATTCCCGTTTTGGGTAAGGATTGCATCAATAGCATAGTCAAAGGCATCTATCTCAATTTCAAATGGTTTTTTGTAGGTATGGCAATGTGAGCATTAGTGCAGAGAAAAGGCGATGCTTCATCTCAATGAAAACCTTCTGTTGGGACTCAGACCAAAAAAAATTTCTTTTGCTCCACCCTTGGTAACTTGTCTTAAAGGCCAAGTGATATGAGAGAATCCAAACATGAACCTTCTATAGAAATTGAAAAGGCCCAGAGAGTTGCAAAACTATGTTAGACTGGTCGAGGCTAGCTAATCCCAAATGACTTGGATTTTAGCTGGATCCACATGCATGCCTTGCTCGTCAATGATGTAACCCAAATATGGGACCTAATTCAAGCCAAAGGTGCATTTCTCCAATTTGGCACATAACCTGTGTTGCCACAGGGTTTGAAGGACCTACTGAATATGTTGCAAGTGTTCTTCCAAACTCTTTCTGAAGATGAGGATGTCATCTAGATATACAACCATGAACAAGTTGGCGAAGGGCTACAAGATGTCATCCATCAGACTCATAGAAGTTGTAGGGGAATTTGTTAACCCAAAGGGCATAACTAGCCATTGAAAAAGGCCCTCCTTGGATTTGAAAGAAGTCTTCCATATATTTGTGGGTTTTATTGGAACCTAGTGATAGCCAAACTTTAAATCAATATTGATAAATTACTTGGCCCCCTTGAGCTGGTCAAGAAGGTCATCAATTCATGGGATTAGATACTTGTTCCTGATAGTGATTTTATTTAGTGCTCGATAATCAATGTAGAGTCTCCAAGTCCCATCCTTCTTCTGTACGAGTATAATTGGGCTCTTAAAAGGTGAGGAACTTAGTCGAATGTGCCCTTTTTGTATCAAATCCTGGATCTCTTGCTTGATTTCTTTGTTTTCCAGAAGGGAGCGGCAGTATGTCAGCCCATTGGGTAGAGGTTCCCTAGGAGTCAGATCAATCAAATGCTTCACCTAATAGTGCAAAAGTACCCCTGTGGGTGAGGAGAAGATGTCACTTTATTCTTCCACAACCTTATCCACCTGCTTCTGTTGTGTGGAGGAACTCTTCCTGGGGCCATGGATGTGGCCATGATATTCCCCTTACTTTGAGAGAAAATAAAAAAGAAAACAAACTCCTAGTGTAGGAGATGATCTTATTGCATTGCTTAGAAAATATCAAAGAAATAGTGGTAGGTGGAACTACCTCCAGTATCCTGTATAAATTACTTCCCAAAGTAATAATAACAGTGTGAGGCTTAGAATCATACAAAACATGATGCTACCACAAGTATGGTTGACCTAATACCACATCATAAAATTCAAGAGGAGTAACATCACATAGTACCTCATCCATGAAGGGCTTGATGTTGGAGGGTAGGCGACACTGCTAGCTAACGCAGAGATCTTGCCCTTGGTGGAGACATTCGATGGTGTACGGATGTGGGTGTGGTTTCATTATTAGGCCCAAATGATTCATGACTAAAATTGATATGAAGTTCTTTTTGACTCCCATTACGAATAATGAACTGTAGCGGGGAGCCCTTCACCCACATTTGTGAGTAGGTAAGACACTCCCCGTCCTCTGGATCTTCAGGCTCAATTTTCTAGAGCTTGGTGGTGGAAATGATGCAACTAGGCTCTGCATCAATAATATGTTCCCCTTGTCATTCCCCTCTTCGGGTTTTGACTCAGAGTTAGATAATTTATTAAAGATTTCAACTTGTCCACTAGTGACTTCTTGGCACGACACACATTTTTGTTATGAGTGGGGCTCTTGTGGAACTCACACCATTTTCCTGTGTCCTTCTTCATCTTTGTCATGATATTCTTTGCTTGTGGCTTCAATGGGTTTTCCTAGGTCACCCCACCTTGGCTCTATCCTTTCTTTTGTGGTTTGGGGGTGCCTTTTCCCTGCTTCAGATTCATAGATAGAAAGTCTTGCTTCTTCTATTTAAATTTTTGCTCGATCTTGATAGCATATCAATATGCGATGCCAAGCGAGGAGATGTCTAGGAACTCCATCACATCCCAGATGTATTTGTGTAAACAAACACGGTACTTGAGTACTAGATTCTTCTCAAAAACTTTAATACACAACTTCATGTGTCTGTGAACTCCAACATGTTTTGGTCCCTTCCTTGCAGTAGTGTGGTCCATTTTATGTACTTATCTTCATAGCTCCTGATAGGGTAATATTGTTCCCCGACAGTGTTTTGGAAATAGTTTCAATTGTAGTGAGGGTTCCTTCTCGTCCCTTTGCTCACAATAGATTTCCCACCAGTACTTGATGTGGGGGGTGCCCTTGAGAAGTGAAAAAGTAATATTTCCATATTGGAAAAATTATGGACCAAAAAAAGCCTTCTAGTAGATTTAACCATCTATCTACGACATCTGCATCTGTCTAGCCTTCAAATATATCAATGTGAAATTTAACTTATACCTTAAAGGGAGTGACACCTTTGAAGTTACTGTTGGATGAAGATGCTTCACTCGCTAATACCCGCTGAAGGGTTTGGGAAAAGTTATCCATTAACTCATTCCTTTTTCATTTGAGGGCCTTTTCCAGAAACACTTTGAAATTATCTCCTTCTCCCTCATCTTTCTTTTCTTTTATCATGGGAGGCCATCAGGATTTGTGAGCCTGGTATTGCAAGGTTCAACCAGTTCAAGTCCTAACTGCTTATACCCTGACATTATTGGGGATATGCACAGAAAAACAGAGAAGGATTAGACCAATCTGATAACACTTATCCAAATTTATGTAGAAAAAAATGAAAATATAGATTTAAACAAAAACACAGAGCGACAATGAAAAAAAAACCTTTAATTCATTAATAACAAATATTAAAAACTGTTTACATGCAGAATGGAAATAAACTAGCTTGGGTGTTGGTAGCTATCTCTGATAAGAGATGTGGTGGCTACATGCCTTATGAAATGTGTTACAATGAGTCTTGGAGGTCTTTTTTTATAATAAAGAAGAAGTGTGAAACCATAACCCTATGAGATGAAGCGCCAACAGTTTTGGGCCCGGTTGGGGTAACTTGGACCACTAACTTCTAAGGGTCGTAACTTTGGCATACGACCTCTGTTTGGCTCTCATAATATCTCATTTCAAAAATATCCATGAGAAGGAAAAAAAAATCTATAACATTGATTTTGGCACTTTTCTGGTCTCTTCGTTTTCCCACAAAAAGTCTTTTAGGACCTCAAAATGGCTCCAAAAGTTTAGGACTTGAGAAACTGTTAAAAATAGAAAGTTGTGCTAGGATTAAGGAAATTGGAAGGAAATAGTGTTGGGGTTCCATGTGGAATATCCAGGTGGCAACCAATATCCATCTAGATCAGTCCTCTCCCCTTAGGAAGCAATGGTCCCCATTGCATTGAGTTCCTCCATGAGATGGGGAAACTTTTGCTGAACTTGGTCCCTGGTGAGTTACTTACCCTAGTAAAGGAGTTGGCCAACTTTGACAACTTGATATAGTTGGATCCTCTATTTTCCAGTGTTCGTGATCCATGTGTCCATGATCTAATCAATTGTGACCTGTTCAATGCAATCTGGGTTGACCTCTGCTGGTGTTAACTACTCAATGAAGTATGATGTGTTAAAAAATGGTGCAAAGTATGGCCGAAGATGGTCCACATTGAATACAAGGTGAAAGCCAAGGAATGGGGGGATACTAAGCTTGAAAGCATTGTTTTCCACAACCTTGGTGATGGTGTAAGGCCTGTATTAGAGAGGTCAAAGCTTCTGATTGGCTCCAACAAGAAGTTCTTTCTACAGATGTAACCAAACTTTGTCACCCATACCAACCAACAGATGTGATGAATATGTTCAATAAACTTGGTGGCTTTATCAGCTTTGGGTTGAACATGTGTACATTCTTTCAGTGTAGTTGCAAAAGGAAGTGCAACATCAAGAGGACATAATGGTTGAAATCCCAAGCCCACTTGAAAGGTGTTGTGGCCAGTCAAGCTATGGAGAGCTCTATTATAGCTATCTTGCATATAGGGAAGACTCTCATCACACGTTCATGACATCTTAGAGTTATACATGCGTTGTATGTGCATACTCATCCTATTGATGACCTATGTTTTACCATCATTCTGGGGTGGAAGCAATCGACTTGGTGAGCTTAGTGTCCAATAATGATTAGAGGCTTGACCAAAATGTTCTTAGGAACCTACTATCTCCATTTAATATAATGGTTTGTGGGACCCTGAAATGTACCCATACTCATTCAAATAAGAGTTTGGAAGTGGATTCTTTCGTGATACTCTTCTTGCAGGCATCTAATATGGTCGTCTTAGAAAATATGTTGATGACCACAAATACAGAATCATTCCCATGCTTGGTAGAAGGAAGTCTAGAAATATTGTCCTTGGAGATGGATTCCCAGGGCCGACTAGGAGTAGGCAGAGGAGTATATAGGCATTGCTTCTTAATAGTTGGCTTAGTGATGGCATAGGCAGTGCAGGATATGATATATTTTCTGACATTCTGTTGGAGACTTGGCTAATTAAAATACTTCTGTAGTACTACCACTGTCTTCTTTACACCAAAATGTCTCACAAACAGACTGTAGTGTGCCTCCAAAATCATCTGGGCATGCTTGCTTGAAGAAACACAAGGTGTCCCAGGTGGTATAACAATGCATCTTGGAGGTGGAAGTATGGAACTTGCTTGTCATCCATCAACATCTGGCATGTGATGGTGAATTTTGGATCATTTCTGTAAAGATGCACCCATCCAAAAGTCTTGTGCCTACAAGAGTCAAGCATAGTGGTCAATGCCATAACTGGTGGTCGATTGAGGCAATCTGGAACATTATTGGTGTTGCCCTTATTATAAATTAATTTTAAAATGAAACTGTTGTAGATATGTGGACCATTTATGATGGCGGTCATTCTACAACTTCCTTTGTGTTTGTATAAACTAGAGAGATTGGTGACCTATGTAGATGATCATCTCCTTCCCCAAAATGTAATGTTTCCACTATTGGCAAGCCTACATAATGGAATACATCTCTTTATCATAAGTGGGATACTTCTGAATTGTATCTGAGAGTGTCTCAATGTGATAGGCTACTAGATGCCCTTGATGGGTAAGGACTACAATAATAGCATAGTTAGAGGAATCTGTCTCAATTTCAAATGGTTGCTGTAGGTATGGAAATGTGAGCATTGGTACGGAGCAAAGGCAGTGCTTCAGCTCAATGAACGCCTTCTATTGGGACTTAGACCATAAAAACTTTGTTTTCTCTCCCCCCTTGGTAACTTGACTCAAAGTCTAAGTGATATGAGAGAATCCAAACACAAACCTTCTATAGAAATTGGCAAGGCCCAAAAAGCTGCGAAGCTCTGTTAGAGTGGTGGGGGCTAGCCAATCCTGAATGACTTGGATCTTAGCCAAAGATGCATTTCTCCAAGTTGGCACATAACTTTTGTTGTCGTAGGGTTTGAAGGACCTATTGAATATTTTCCATGTGTTCTTCCCAAATCTTGTCGAAGACGAGGATTCCGCAAGATGGTGAAGGGCCGCAAGATGTCATCCATCAGTCTCATAAAAGTTGTAGGGGGAATTTGTCAACCCGAAGGGCATAACCAACCATTCAAAAAGGACCTCTTTGGATTTGAAGGTGATCTTTCATACATATGTGGGTTCTATTAGAACCTAGTGATAGTTGGAATTCAAATCAATCTTACTAAATTACTTTCCCCCCTTGAGTTAGTCAAGAAGGTCATCAATCCATGGGATTGGATACCTATTCCTAACAATGACTTTATTCAGTGCTCGATAATCAATGCAGAGTCTCCAGGTCCCATCCTTCTTCTGTACCAGTACAATAGGGCTCCCATAAGGTGAGGAACTTGGTCAAATGTGCCACTTTTTAGGAACTCCTAGATTTGCTGCTTGATTTCTTCATTTTCCAGAAAGGAGTGACAATATATTAGCCCATTGGGTATAGGTTCCATAAGAGTTAGATCAATCGAATGCTTGAAATAATAGTGTAAAGGTATCCATGTGGGTGAGGAGAAAATGTCCTTATATTCTTCCACAACCTTATCCAACTACTTCTGCCGCATGGAGGAACCCTTTCCAGTGGCGATGGATGTGGCCACAATCTTCCCCTTACTTTGAGTGTTGAAAAATGCAGCAAGAATTTCTCAATTTGATTTTTCCGTGATTAAATTGACAAAATTCGAATTTCCACATCAATAGACAAGTTGGATGATGTTAACTTGTTTGACATGGCTTGTGTAACCCAATTTACTTAGTAAATTTGAGTTGGAGGAGTTAGATTTTAGTTTAACATGTGTGATTGCAAATTTGTAGCAATCAAGGTCAGTTATCTTAGGTTGTTTTTAGTTAAAATTGTTCCAACTATTGGAGGAACTAGTGGAGGGTCAAGTTGTGTAGTGGGACTTCAGTCATGCTTAGTGATCATCCAGTTAACTGATCAATCAACCCAAAATAGCTAGTGCATGCAGAGAATTAAAGTTACCAAGTTGAGGTGGAGATTCCAAGGCAGTGTAACATCAGTTTTAGACTAGTCTTGAGTGTACAGGTGTTGCATGTATCATGATGATTGTTGGACATACTAGAGAGGGTGGGGTGGGGGGAGGGGAGGGGGTGAATCAATATTCCTTAGAAATTAGCACTTTTAAATCTTTTCAGAGCATTAGTTAATATTCAATTATCAATAATGTTTATGTAGTCACACCAGTGAATAAAAGAACATAAGAGGCACAAAAATTTTAGGTGGAAAACACCCTCCGAGTCAAAAACCACCGAATGCTTTTCTAATAATTCTTTAATCTTCAACTCCAATTGAAAAGAAAGCTCCAACTTCCTAGAATCTAGAAAAGAATTCCTCTCTAGCTCCCACTAGATGGATTCTCCAATGCTCGAGATTCTTCAATAGTCAATTGAACGGATGCCCCAACACCCAATGAGCTACAAATTACCCTAGCACCACCCTACCACCCTAAAGTTTTCATAGGCTTGAACCTGCCAGTGACTTAATGTACCAACCTAACACCACCCTACCACCCTATAGAAGAATAAAAGAAGAATGGACTCCCATACCAGGGAAAATGGTCCACTTTACAATGATATAGAATGATGTAGAATAAGAAGACATACTAGACCATAACGCCAACTATGACAAAACCACCAAATGATGATCCTAGACCTCCTGACACTGCCTCTTCAACTCTTGGTAGATAGACACTTGTACAACTTTTACAATGACTCTGTACAATGATACTTTTACAATGTCTGTATGCAATGCTACCCACTTGAAGACTTCATGTGGTGAACTTCTTGCTGCTGTCTGTACCTTGATTGCTGCTCTTGTCATGCTACCCTTAATCATTCTTCAAAACATTATATTATGCATTGAGTCTTCTCTTAATTAATATATAATATCTGCAAAAAGTATTCAAGGAAATACCCATGACATGATAATAGCAAAACTTACCTCGTCCTGCAAATCATATGTCAGTGCTAAACAAAAACAAAAAATTAGAATACGAAGAATCTAATCAAATTAAGATATGATCATTCATATACAGAATATACTTACCTGTAGCTTACCTCTACTGCATCATTTTGTTGCACCTTTCTCTTTGCTGTCCTAGAAAGTCTGGTCCTTTGCCTCCCTTGACAACACTTGATATAGTTTTTCTTGCCTTCTAGGAGCACGATATTTAATCTGATGTATCTCTATGATTTCATATCTCCAACATGTGATATTCAGTCCTATAGATGCCCTCTGAGTCTTCTTTCCAATGCCACAGGTCTGACCCGATTTGGACTCTTCAAGGCAAAGTTATGCCCAATCTCTCACAATGACCTAATTATGGACTAGTTCAGTAGAGCGAACTTGTACAACGTGCCACGTGTCATTGTTTCTTCCTTCATATCTGAAATTAATACACATAAAACTAAACTCCTTGCACTATCCTCCACCATTTACAGAATTCTAATCCTCTTCTCAGAGAGAGACTTATGACGATTTTCCCAAGGTCACTTCTTTGAGATGAAATTTGGTAGCCTGCAAAAAACCTAACTTCCATAGATCATATTGCTGAAAATATAGTGAACCAAGATCTGAAATGTGGTCATGACATGCATCAAGATTGTGAATCAAATGGGTTTTAATTTTAGAATCTAAGACTTCACAAAAATGAAGTTATAGCGAAAATGCCATGATCACTTCATTTGGAGGATATACGAGATTTCTTTTTATAGAGTTGAGAGGGGCTTCTATAGAAAATGTTGGATGGATTTTAGGAGCTTAAAAAACTATTAATTAATGACTATTCAATGAACAAGACCAATTATGAGTGCCATGCCACAACCCCATATGGTTTTAGCCCACTAACTGGGGTTACTAACTTTAAACATGAATATCTTCCAAACTGTGAAGAATTACTTGGCGTGCCATATATCAACGAAAACATCTTGACGAGTAAAATCTATACAGAAGATCCTTGACTCAAAATAGAGTAAGTTTTCAAGTCAAAATTCCCTTGCAAGATTAGGGTAGCCCTTGGTGCTGCTTGGGTTGACATCACTGACAACCTCATATCATCATTAGATCAACAATCTCCTCCTTTGGCACTGATGGCAACAAAAGTACTCCCCCTGCGATTAGGGCATCTCTTCCTACTGCCTTCTCTCCCCCTTTAACATCAATAGCAAAGGGTAACCCCCCCTGAAACACAACCATCCTGCGGACCTGTACACACTTCCACTCCCCCTTTATTTTCTAAATAAGGAAAATCTAATGAGAACTTGGGAGAATCCCAAGATTCTGGTGAAGATATTCAAATGCTTCATGAGGTAAAGGTTTAGTGCAGATATCAACGATATGTTCTTTTGTACCAAAATATTCAAGCTTGATATTCTTTTCAGCGACTTGTTCTCTAACAAAATGATATTTTATCATAATGTGTTTTGTTTTTGAATGCATGACAAGATTATTGGAGATGTTGATGGCACTAATGTTATCACAAAAGATGGGAATAGGGTCACCAAATTGTACTTGAATATCCTGCAAAGTTTGTTTCATCCACAGGACTTGAGTACAACAAGATTCCATTGCAATGTGTTCTGCTTCCCCTGTAGATAGCGATATTGAGGTTCGATTTTTTATCAACCATGATACGAGACAACCACCTAGATAGAATGCTGCCCCACTAGTACTCTTACGATCATCAATGCTTCTTGCCCAATCTGCATCTGTAAAGGCTTGAATAATGAGATTGTTTCCCTTGGGATACCATAGGCCATATTCTGTTGTGCTCTTTAGAAATTGAATAATTCTTTTGACGACAATAATATGTGATTTTTTTGGTGCTACTTGGAATCTTGCTACTTGTCCAACTGCTTGCATAAAATCTGGTCAGGAGGTTGTTACATATAGAAGACTACCAATCATAGATATGTACAACCTATGATCCACATCTTAGATGAGTCGTCTATGCTCAATTTGCAACCAGTTACCATCGGAGTAAGGACGGGTTTGCAATCTTCCATTTTAAATTTCTTGAGAATTTCCTTGATGTACATGGCTTGACATATAAATATTCCTTTCCCTTGCTCAGATATTTGAAGCCCTAAGAAGTATGTCAACTCACCAAGTAAAGACATCTCGAACTCACTTTGCATCTTTGTAGAAAAGTTCTTACTTAGTCAATCATCATTGCTACCAAATATTATATCATCCACATATACCTAAACAATTGTTAAATTATCCTTATCTATTTGTACGTAAAGATTGCTATTAGCATTACCTTTCTTGAATCCTCGTTGACGTAGATATCCATCAAGATGAGCATACCATGCTTTGGGATCCTGGTTGAGACCATACAGAGCCTTCTTTAACTTGCAAACATAGTCTTCTTTTTATGATAGTAGAAAACCTTCAAGTTGTTTGATGTAAACTTCTTCTTCTAATTCTCCATTCAGAAATGTTGACTTAACATCCATTTGGTAGACTTTTATTTTTCTTGAACATGCATAGGTGAGAAACATTCAAATGGCTTCCATTCTGGAAAATGGTGCAAATGTTTCATTGAAATCAATTCCTTGCACTTGTTCATAGCCTTTGAAAACTAATATTGCTTTGTTTCTGGTAACTTGTCCATCTTCATTCAATTTGTTCCTGAACACCCATTTAGTCCCATTGACATTTTTATCTTTTGGTCATGGAACTAATTCCTAGGTGTTATTCTTCTTGATTTTATCCAATTCTTCATTCATAGCTACTACCCAATGTTCATTCTGGTTGGCTTCCTCAAAACTACTCAACTCAAAGGTTGCTAGAAAAAAAATGTGAGCTTGTTGTGATGAACAAAGCTGTCGATCTTTTCTTGTTCCAATTCCTTCATTTATATCACCAATGATTTGATTCTATGGATGGTTCTTTTGAATCCATTCTTTTGTTCTCTTTGGAGGAGCTTCTTGTTGTTGTTCCTGTATATCTTGTTGATCATTATTTACTTCTTCCTGATTGACAGTTGCTTCTTGTTCTAGGATTTTCTCGTACCTTTTTTAGCCTCTATCTCAAGTTTCAAAGATTCTAGATCCTCATCATTATTCGTTGGAACACTATCTTCGTCAAATGTAACATTTACACTCTCCACTATTTGTCTTCATCTTAGATTATAGAATTTATAGGCCTTTCTTTTGTGTGAGTAACCAACAAAGGTACCTTCATCAACACATGGTTCAAACTTACCCAACTTTTGATCTTCTTTTTTGATATAACATTTGCTTCCGAAGATTCTAAAATATTTTACATTAGCCAGCTTTCCTTTCCATAATTCATATGGGGTCTTATTGCAATTATTTATGAGAAGACTTCTGTTGATAATGAAGATTGCCATATCAATTGCTTGAACCCAGAATTTTTCATCCAATTTTGAGTCTTTCAGCATTTTTCTACCCATTTCCTATACGGTTCTTTTCTTTCTTTCAGTAACTACATTTTGCTGAGGTGTTCATGCTGTTGAAAATTGTCTTTTTATTCTATTTTCGTCACAGTATTGCTGAAATAATTTGGAAGTGAATTCTCCACCATTATCTGATCTTAGACACTTTATTTTTAAATTAGTTTCATTTTCGACCAACTCCTTTTAGATCTTAAAGCACTCAAATTATTTAGATTTTTTCTTTAGGAAACTGACGACTATCATCTTGGTATAGTCATCTATCATTAACATGAAATATAATTTTCTATCTAAGCCTTTTTTTCCCATAGGACCACATAGATCAGTATGTATCAATTCCAATGGATGTGATGCAAAGTGTTCTTTTGTTTTAAATCTGCATTTTGTCTGCTTGCCATGCCGACAAGCCTCACATAGTGTGTTGGAAGGTTTTGATATTTTCAGCATTTCTCATACTGCTTCTTTTTTTCTTATCCTGACAAGATTGTCAAAGTTTATGTGACCCATCCATTTGTGCCATAACCAGCTTTCATCTTATTTAGCTAGTAGACATGCTTTAGTTGGTTCATCCAGAACATATATGTCGTTTGGATCTTGACTTGCTGTAGCCACAATTTTACCATACCTGCCTTTCCTGATTTCACATTTTGTGGAGTTGAGTAGCATTGTGTGTCCTTGATCACACACTTGTCCAACACTGAGCATATTGTGATTCATGTTTTCTACTAATAGAACATTCTTGGCTAGAGCATCTTTTCTTCCGAGACTAATGGTACTTGATCCTATAACATTTGAAGATCCATCATTTCCAAAGGACATGGTTCCATCCTTCTTCTCTTTCAGAGATACATATTTCTTTCTATCTCTAGTCATATGCGTTGAGAAACCGCTATCAACATACCACACATCTTTGTTGTTTTGAGCCTTGAGGGCGAGAGCACAATTATCAATGTTCTTCTTCTTCCATGTTCGTTCATTCTGTGGCTTCAAAGATTCTTCTGGTGGATTTTCAAGTTTGCAGTCTCTGGCTATGTGTCCAAAGTTTCGACATTTGTAACATTCAATATTACTTCTTAAATGTTTAAATCTATTGATGTTTCATTGAGCCCTGGGAGGTTCATATTTGATAGATCTCTTGGAATTGTATTGGTTCCTAGGGTATGTGCGACATTCTATAGCTTTATGACCAAATTTTCCACATGAATAACAATAGCCATGAAAAATATTTTGGTACCTTGATGGAAATCGCTGTTGGGGAATTGTCTTCTAAGTCTGTTCTTGCGAATATTGTTCAATGAAGTCTACATACTTGTCAGATCTCATAGGTTCATTGTATTTTGTTGTAGAAGGTCCTACTTCTTCTTCTTTGGAACCGAGGCTAGTTCTGTTGTTGTAAGATAATTGATTGTTGATGAGTTCTTCCAACACCCTTGAGCTGTTGCCATAGTTTTGGATAGTTTTTCCCTTCTTCACTTCCTTACGCAGCGAGACTACTTCGGCTTCTAATGCTTCCCTTTCTCGGTTGCTTTCTTACAACTTCTTTTGAAGTGACTCTTCAATACATTTGTGTTCTTCAACTTCAATTTTGATACCTTGAAGTTGTTCTTCAAGAGTATTGGACTGGATATTCTCAGCCTTGAGCTCTTTTATAAGCTTGATTGCTTCCTTAGAAAAATTTTCTATGGTCAACCCTTCTTCTTCGTTGTTTGACACCTCTTATTTATTGTGCTTGGCCATAAACAATACTCTCTCATTGGATTCTTCTTCACTGTCACTGTCTTCATCGAATGGTGAGCTATCTTCTTTAGAGAGAATTTTCCTTTTGAATCCTTTCTTCTTGCCTTGCTTGTTGAATTTCTTAAAGCCTTTCTTTCCTTTTGAGTTTCCATCACTTCTGTTTGGCCATTTTGTTGCGAAATGCCCAACCTCACCACAACTAAAACATATCAATGGAAGTTTACCTTTGAATTTTCCCTTACCAATTTTTAGTTTTCTCCTAAAGTAAGCATATTCTCCATCTGAAAAACCTTCTTCATCATCTTCCTTTTCTTCACACTTGCAGGTGTAGGTGCAGGCCTTTGCCTTTTAAGGTTGTTTTTCCTTATTGGTGTTCTTAGATGCAGCGAACGCAGTTTCTAGATGCGAAGTACCCTCTTCTTCATCAAGTCTCATTTCATATGCTATGAGAACTCCATGTAATTTCTCTTTGCCGAGTTTGTCTAGATTTGCACTGTATTCTAAGACTGATACCTTTGGGTTGATTCTTCTTGGTAACATTGTAAGAATCTTTGGTATAATAGTCTTCTAGTCAACATGCTCTCCCAATCCTCCCAGAATGTTGGTTATTTCATTAATGTGTTGGAAGTATGCAACAATGTTGTCATTTTCTTTCATTTTGAGTTGCTCAAATTTTTCTCTATAGATTTGAAGCTTTGCTTCTTTGACATTTGAGTCACCTGCATATATATTCTCAAGCTTGTCCCATACATTTTTGGTGGTGTTATCTCAAAATCAAGTCCTGATAGGCTGCTGGTTAGGTTGACTCTAAGTAACTATTTCATACCAATCTTTAGGCTGAGGCTTAGCCTCCTCAACCTGAGAGGGCTCTCTCTAAATGGATTAATGATTT
>APFE031048064.1:0-11395 GCA_000404065.3 Pinus taeda | reverse complement strand
AACTCAACACAATGGGGACCATTGCTTCCTAAGGGGGGAGGAATGATCTAGGTGGATATTGGTGGCCACCTGCCAAGTCCATCTGGACCCCCATCATTGTCTCTTTCAGCATTTTCGGTTTCCTTAATTGTAGCACAACTTACTATTTTTAGCAATTTTTCGGGTCCTGAACTTCCAGAGCCGTTTTGATTCCCTAAACAACGGTTTTTGGGGAATCCGGGGGCAACACGGGGCCATGGAACATGGATTGGTGTTGCCCGTTCCAACAATGGTAGTTCTCGAATAGATCTTTCTAACGAGCTATCATACACATCAAACGGAGATCGTATGCCAAAGTTACGACCCCGGGAAATTGATGTACCAATTTACCCAAAACGGGGCCCACAATTTGGCGTTTCATCTTCTAAGGTCGGTTTTGGAATGTGAAGGGTTTTCCATTGTTTCTCAATAATAAATAGGCCTTCGAGCCTCATTGTAACACAAGTTCGGAACAGTTCAGAGACATGTAGCAGCACATCTCTTCTCAGAGATAAGCTACCATCGTCCTAGCTGGTTTATTTCCAATTCTGGTTGTAAGCATATTTCGGTATTTTCCATTAATGAAATGAAGTGTTATTTCCGCTGCATCTCTTTATTTATGGTTATCGCATCTCTGTATTTATGGTTTTCTCTGTAATCTATTGCATTCCTGTTTAAATCCGGATCATTTTTGCCATACCTCACCATGATATTCAAGTTCTATTGATTCAGGTAGGGGTTGCATTATATTCATGTGGATGCATATCCTTGCATAAGAGGTATAAAAACCTTGCTTGGTCCCAAAAATATATGGGTAGGGAGAACAACCATACCCAGATTAGGGATGCTACGAATTTTTCCTATTTTGGATTATAAGACTCCTCCTAATACCTCATGTAAAGCAAAAAATTGTTGAAACAATATGGTCCATTTTAAAAAATTTGGGTTCTATCCTCTAGATTCAAGAATATTACCATGAAAAAAACCCTAAGGTCTTAGTTTCAACTCAATATGACCCTTTGGTTGCCATTTTTTCTAGATCCCTTAAAGTAGGTCCCTTTCCATTGGCCATATCCATATGAATTTGCAGATGAGTACATGATATTTTATATAATATGGATAACCTTCCAACTTTTTATTTGGAATCACATATTTCTAATTTGTAGCAACTTTCAGTAGGAACCTTCCTTTGAGCCAAGATTGCCACTGTGCCCTAAGAATATGATTTTACTCTCCTGTTGATCCAAAAACTTAAGAGGACATAAAAATTGCAATAAAGTCCTTATAATTGACCATAAAGGCTTGTAAAAATTAAGTTACAATTTGTCACATAAACATGTAAATATCAACATAAACTTGTAACTTAAAATGCATATAGAATAACTTTATCAAACCATGAATAAGAAAAACATGAAGCATCAAGGTCGATAACGGATTTTAGCCCCTCCACTGGGCTACGTCTCCAGATTCACCTCCACAGGTCGAATCACTTTTATTGCCTTTCTTCAATGAGGAATGTGTATAATGCTCTAATAAAAAGCGTGTCCAAACCTAGAGATGTCTTCTACTACAAAAAAAGACTTCAAGACTTGTAATACAAATAATTCCTCAAAAACACCCCTTGAACTCTCTAAGCTCTCAAAATATTTCTCAAAAATAAGCTCTCAAAACTTCTCCAAAAACTCCCTCAAGCTCTCTATAAACTCTCTCAAAATCAACTCTCTCTTTTCAAAGAGTACATAAGAGAATTTATAAGTTTGTTGGGATCCATTAAAAAAAGAGATAATATCTCCTTATATCCACATTTCAAGGAAAGAATAAATCTCTTGATCCATAAACAAAGGAACTTATGAGATTCTTCAGAAAATATTTCAACTCCAACAAACTTGGACCTTATCCACTTTTTTAAGGGAAACAATCCCATGAAAATATCAACTTCCACTTGAAATTAGGAAAACGGTTTGTGAGGTGGATTCTCACATTTAATCAATTTCCTTTTTACAATTTAAATGAAAAATACATGAGCACATTGAACATTATTTGCACACGAAGTTTAAAATAATTATAGCTCTACCAATCTTCCCTTGTACTCTTCTTTGACATGGTACACTTTGGATACTGGTGACAAGATCCTCCTGGATCACCTGTTGTTTTTCCTTACTCCTTTCTTATCTATTGGATTGGGCTACTTATCCCCAGTTATTGCAACATTATAGGATGGGATTTCTCCCCTCCCTAATTGTCCATCTCATGCTTGGAATGAATGATGGAAATGTGAAAAAAAACCTCCTTGTGACATTGAAAAGAAGAAAAACCCGAATCTATTAGCAGTTTCCGGGTGATTTAGAAAATTCATCAGAAGAAAACCTTAACCCTAGCAGAGCTCATGCACACTCGATAATGCTTAAACTCCCCCCCCCCCCCCCCCCCCCCCAAAATTCGAAAATTTATTATTATTATTAGATTTAGTAGAATTTTATACTATTAGAAAATAACAAAAGGAAACTTATTAGACGAAACATTATTTTATATAAGACGATTATATAGATATTATATATTATAGTATTTTTTTTGTATAAAATTTTTTCTCTTATTAGTTCTTGTGAAGATATATAATATTGATTTATTGTGATTTTGTATGAATTAATCTTATAATAAAATTTTGTATTTTATTATATTTTTTCCCATTATAAAATATATTTATTTTTCTAATTGATTGATAGATTTGAAGTAATTCTTCAACAATTACACTAAGACTCTTGTTTTTTTGTTAGTTTCGCGGTAGGTTTTGATGAATTTTCTAACTTTATGACATATAATATGGATAGCTAATTTATAAGGTAAACTCCAATTTTTGTTGACGTTTTTTTAAAAACTCATTTTTAAACTAAAAAATATCTTGTTTTTTATATTTATTAGAAAAACATTAAATATAATTAGATCAACTTTACTTAAATTGATAACATATTTATAATAAATCATAATATATTAATAACTATATATTTCTAGGAATTTACAGGGTAACTTCCTTAGATAGAACACCAAAGGACACCGCTCACAAACAGATCACAGATCAATACACCAATATTCTTGACATGGATAAAACCCTCAAAGAGGGAAACCGTCCATGCTTGAGCCAACACGACCACTTCAGGAAAATTATTAATGTAAAAGAAAGACAATTTACATAAGCTTCTCTCATGAATGGTCACCTTACAAATGACCCTCCATGCTCTTTAAATAGATATCATGGACTAAAAAAGTACATAGTAAAGAAACACACTTTACCTAACTCTACACTAGACCAAATTATACTTAACTATTTCCTATGTGTCGGAATATCCTAACACCCCTCCTTAAGAACAACTTGGGATGGGATTGAAGGATGAACAAATATGAAACAATAGGAGAAGGAATGAGGCATTATATCCTATCCCCCCTTAGTGACAACTTCCTGAACTCCAAGCATAGATCAAAGTTTAGTAAACTTTGCCTTTGTGAGAGCCTTTGTAAAGATGCCTACGAATTGATCATCAGTTGAACAATATTGCACTTCAAAAACATGGTCATGAATGAGATTTCTGATGAAGTGCATGTGTAGTTCAATGTGGTTTTTGCACTAATGTTGGACTGGATCTTTGCATAGTTGAATGGAACTTTGATTATCACACCAAAGTGTAGTCGGATACTGCTACTAAAATCCAAACTCTGACAGGAGCTTATGAAGCCACAAGACTTCCTTACTAGCTTCTACGATGCCACGATACTCTACTTTTGCTAAAGAAAGAGAAATGGCACTTTGTTTCTTGCAAACCCATGTAATGGGTCTAGAACCAAGAGTGAAGACATAACTTGTAGTAGACTTCTGATCGTCAAGGTCACCAACCCAATTGGAATCAGTGAAACCAAGCAATAGAGGAGATGCTTCTACACTGTAATGAATCCCAAACTGAACTGTACCTTGAACATAATGAAGTATTCTTTTAGCTGCTTTCAAATGACTTTCATGTGGTTTTGCATAAACTTAGCAGTAAGGCCAACAACAAAGGAAAGGCCACAACATGTATGGGTCAAATACAAAACTTTTCCTACAAGCTGATGGTATAAGGTAGCATCAACTTCAGGGGAAGTACAAGTAACTAAATTTGTGGCTCCAGATTGAAAGGGAGAAGGGGCTAGATTACAGTCTTCCATATGAAAGTGGCGTAGAAGATCACAAACATAATTGGAGTGGGAAAGGGAAATACCTTCCTTGGATTGTGAGACTTGAAGACCAAGAAAATAATGTAAGTGTCCTAAGTCTTCCATTTCAAACTACTTTTTAAGGCCGGACTTCACATGGTTTATAAGGTTGGGATCACTACCAGTAAGGATAAGATCATCAACATAAAGAACAAGAATGATAAGAGGCTTACCCACTTTCTTGGTGTAAACAATATTGTCAGAATGACACCTAGAAAAGCCAATATCTAAAAGAAATTTATCCATTTTGGCATACCAAGCCTGAGGGGATCGCTTTAGACCATAAAGGGATTTCTTAAGCCAACATAAAAGGATGGAGTCTGTTTGTATAAATCCAGGAGGTTGTTCCATATAGATTTCTTCATGCAAGTTCCCATGCAAGAAGGAATATTTAACATCCATCTGATGGACTACCCATTTGAAAGGGGTGGCAAGGGAAAGACCAAGGTGGATAGAGTTCATTTTGGAAATAGGAGAGAAGGTTTCAGTATGGCCAATGCCTTCAAATTGTGAAAACCCCTTAGAAACAAGACGATATTTATGTTTATCAACTTTTCCATCTGGTCCAAACTTGGTTCTGTAAACCCATTTTCATATAACAAGTTTTTGTCCCTTTGTAAGAGGAGCAAGATCCCATGTATCATTTGCCAATAATGAATGATATTATTCATTCATAGTTGCGTTCCAATCTAGATGGCCTAAAGCTTTTGCAATGGTGTTAGGATCATAATTCATTGAAGCTTGAGACAGTATAGAAGAGGCTCTATCAAACTAAGAACGTGTGCAACATTGATCTGTAGGATCACTTGCAAGAGCACCTTCTACATCCCGAGTAGCACGAACCCATTTTGGAAGTTGAGGAACTAAAGCAGGGTCCTAAGACGGTGGGGGAGGATTATCATCCTCACTATCATCATTTGAAGATGAAACATTTTTAGAAGTATAAGGGATAGAGAGAGGTGGAACATCTACCGAACTAGTCTCGTAGGCTGATATATTTTCAGAAAACTTTACATCTTTTCTAATAATAACATTTTAGGATTTAGGTGAAAGAAGTCTATATCCTTTGCCATCTTCAGAATATCCAACAAAAATACATTTTTCACTCTTAGGTTCTAAGGCTTTACGTTTCTCATTGAGAATATGGGCCCATGCTTCACTTCCAAAACCATGAAAGTGACTTACATTTGGTTTAATTGAGCTCCATGCTACTTTTGGAGTGTTATTCTTTAAAACCTTAGTAGGAGCGTGATTTACTATGTAATTTTCACAGTTAATCGCTTCTGCCCAAAAATTAAGACTAAGTCTTGTAGATTGAAGCATACAATTAGCCATTTCCTTTAAGGTATGATTATTCATTTCAGCTACACCATTTTGTTGTGGACTATGTGGAACAATATGTTGCATTCAAATTCCATGCTCAATGCAAAAGTTGATGAGTTTGTTGTTAACATATTCTCCACCATTATCAAATCTTAGCTTAAGAATTTGATGTCTAGATTGTTTCTCAACAAAGGCCTTAAAGGCCAAGAACATGTTAAATAATTCACTCTTGAGTTTTAAGAAGTATACTTAAGTGTGTCTGGAGAAATCATCAATGAAAGCTAAGAAATACTTGTAGCCAAAGAATGAAACAATTGGAAGTGGACCACATAAATCAATATGCACAAGCTGTAAAGAAGATGAGGCGTGCCAAGAGGAACGTTTTTCAAAAATATCTTGATGATGTTTTTTGAGTACACATCCGGAACAAACACCATCTCTGCAAGATACGATAGGAAGACCTGTCACGATATTTTATTTACGTAGATTTTGAAGGGAGTGACAGTTCAAGTGATCAAATCGCTCATGCCAAAGTTTGCTCATTTCGTCATTATCAGCAACAAATACGGAGGGTAGAGTACATGACCCGAAGTTGTTAAACTTATACAACCTTGTAGAATAATCAACAATTCCAGTAGCTAAAATCTGTCTAGGATCTCTTAGGTCCTTAATTACAAAATCGTGAGGTGAAAATTGAACGATTTTACCTTCACCTAAATAAGTTAGCTGATATATAGATAGAAGTTTGCAAGATATGGTTGGAACACATAATACATCATTAAATTTACCATTGTCTAGATGAATAGTTCCTGTCCCTATAACACTAAGAGATATATCATCACCAACATATATATTTTTGGTGTTACAATCATTTAAGGAAGAAAACATGGCTTTGTTTTTTTCCATGTGATAAGAAGCTCGATAATCAATGAGCCACTCATGAGAATAAGAAGAAGAAGATACATCTAGTGCATAACCAGACCGAGATGCTTGACAACCACATGCAAAAAGTGATATTCTTGAAGATGAAGTTGAAGTTGAAGAGTGATCCAAATGTATGTTATGCTTCTTCATTGCTACTTCCAAGGCTTCCATCTTCTTAAAGCATTTGGATTCTAAGTGGCCATCTCAATTAAAAAAGTTGCAATGTCTATCAGTCTTCTTCCGTTTGTTTTTATTTGCCTTATCATTTTGTTGAATTGATTTTTCATTTTGAGACTGAAAGTGCTTAGGACCCTTGTTTTGTTTAGGACCATTATTTTTAGGATGTTGCTTCTTAGGATTCTTTGCTTGGTTGCTGCTAGGTGGCTAAGGCTTTCTTAGAAGAGTTTCCAAGATTAAGAAGACCAAGATGTAAGAGTTCTTCTTGTTCTCTTATTAAAGAATAACAAAAGGCATCAAAAGAGGGGGATTTATAGTCTTGTCCTTGAGAAATAAAGGCTTCTATAATAGAATGGAAGGTGGAAACAAACACAGAGTAGACTGGTCCCAACTCAGTAAGAATGAAATAGATAAGGCTACAATCTTCTTTCTTAACCTTAGCACCTTCCAGGAGAAGTCTAACGGTCTTGAAATTGGACAAAAAATCTTCAATGGAAGAAAAAATATTGGGGTCCAACATAAGCAACTCATTTTCGAGTTGATGGGCTCTAATTTCATTTTTAATTCCAAAAATTTTATTGAGTTGTTTCATTGTATCATTAGGGGTATCAAGTTCCGCAATATGGTATCTAAGGTCTAGAGAAATAGACATCCCTATCAACCCACGTATCTTGTTTATTTTTCCATTTGTCTTGCTTATCATCATCTTTAGGTATAGACTCTTGACCTGAGGCTATTCTATAAAGACATTCACTTCCAAGTAAATCCTCCATGTAGGACACCCATTAGTAGTAGTTAGTGCTGTCAAGAATAAATTGGCATGGAATTTCCATTTTAACAAAAAATGAAGTTGTATATATTGAAACTAAGTGTTCCAATGGAAATATCTCAAAAACATTAGGCCGATTAAAACAAAAACGACTCTGAAATGACTTCCAGATGAAGAAGTTATGGCTTTTTCAAGAAACGTTGTTGAAGATGCTGACAAAGTACGTGAATGTGCGGAAGTGAATGATAGTGTTGTATTTAAAACAAATCCTCCCTCTTTCCAAAATTAATCTAATTAACTCACTTTAAAAAAAAATTATGTGACCCACTTTTATAAATAAGTGAAAGTCCCTTTTACAATGGTACTTTATGAGCTATCCACTAAATTGTAACTTAAATAAAAGATAAAGAGACTTTAGAATTATAAGTGACTCACATTTATAATAGGTGAGAACAATTTTACATAAAGTAATGTTAAAACATAAGTTACATCTACTTTTTAAAATATTAACTCAAAAAAAAGAAAGACTTAACCCAAGACCTCTATTCTCATGAAGTAACTTTGGACCAAGTAAGCTAGTTTAAAAGGTAAGTAATTTTTGAAAAAGAAGAAGGGTTCTTTTGTCTTGTTTTTTTTTTTTAGTCACTGAAGCTTTGGAGTGCGTGCTTACTTGAGAAAACCCTTTTTTCCTACAAAAGAAAAAACCACACAACCCAAAACAAACATGCAAAAAAAACCAAATGTTACGGCTTCAAGTTAGATTTTGCTGGAAACTAAATATTTTGCTCAATGTTTCTGATTTTCTGATGTCACACTAAGGTGTGACGGAAAAGACCATACACATGAGATAAATCCTTCCTTTCTATTTTTTGATTTTCCCAAATCACACAAAGTTGCGGGGCAAAGAGAATACACAGAAATGAAAGGTATGGATCCGTAATAAAAAATAGAGAGATAAATAAACCGAAATAAATAGAGAAATAAATAACTAAAACTGCAAATAAAGACTATATACCTCCAGATCTTAAAAATGACATGGATAGGGCTACCGAAAACCTTTTCGCGTGAAAATAAAGGGGTTTCTCACTAGAACAGATGCTACTAACACAATAGAGCAGTCCTCTGAGCCTGAAAGTGGTTAGAAACAATAGATCTAGGAAACGACAGTCAGATGCAATTGTACTGACTTTAGATTTGGATCACTAATGGATGCAACCCTAAAATAGCTTCGATACGATGTAGGAATTTACAGGGTAAGTTCTTCAGATAGAACACCAAAGGACATTGCTCCAAAATAGATCACAGATCAATACGCCAGTATTCTTGACGTGGTTAAAACCATCAAAGAGGGAAACAATCCATGGCCTAAGCCAATGCGGCCACTTCAGGCAATTTATTAATGTAAATGAAAGAAAATTTACATAAGATTCTCTCATGAACGGTCACCTTACAAATGACCCTCCATGCTCTTTAAATAGAGATCATGGACCAATCGGATGTTAATCCATGGATCAAGTGTCGGTAATACCGAGGAGAGAATGAACCATCAGATCACTTTATGTCTATAACATATCGTGACCATTAGATTGTAAGTTACAAAAGTAAATAGTAAAGAAACACACTTTACCTAACTCTACACTAGATGAAGTTATACTTAACTATTTCCTATGTGTCAGAATATCCTAACAATATTACCTGATTATTTGAAGATTCTTGTGCACGGTATCTTGAGTTCTATTGTTTGGAGCTAATCCCCCAGTAGCCATTTATGAATCGACTTTTCAAGTCTATAACAAGACTCGTCATCAGGATAATACCTATTAATATATACATATTTAATATATAATTTTAATCAACTAATGTTGAAATATGATGATGATGATTAACGTCCACTGAGACCAATATGATCTATTATACCTTAAGAAAGTAAGAGATTAATTGAGACTATCTAACATTTTATTTCTATGATAAAAAAGAAGGGAGAGAATAATTTCTAAATCCTTGTATTTTTACTAACTTAAAAAGTCAAGAAGTTTGGAATTGTGACAAATATTATGAAAATTAGAACAAATGTGAGTAAGAGTTGGGAAGTGAAGAGAAATTATTTTCATCTTCAACCCTATTAGCATTGCAAAGGTGACAAACTCTCCCATCCCAAGGGGTTTTTAGAATAGTCCAATGCTCAATTTCACTTTGAATCTCATGAGAATTAGTTCATATCTTGGAAATGTTATTTTTCTTCTTATCATTGGTTAAGAAAAAAAAATTGGGTTTTGATATTGGGGTTGATCACCTTCTTAACTTCCTTTGTCCCTCTAGCTCCTTATTGTCCTACAAATCATCCTTAAATTTGGAAGTAATAATATATTTAACATGATCCTTATTCTTCAAGATGATTTTCTTCTTTACCCCCGAAGGTTGGGCCAAGACTGGGTATCCTTATGCCAGCCTTACTTGAGCTAGGGGTGGGGGTTTTGGTTGGAGTTAGAAGCAATTTTAGGATATCTTCTAGCTTCCTTTTTGTATATCTTCTTCTTATACATGAGATACCTATTCATATTCATGATTTCAATGGGGGAAAGGCCAACTTCAACTAGGAGCATAGGGTAGGGAGTATTTCCTTTAATCTTGAGGTTGTAGGCTATAAATTTCTTTTGTATCAACTCAATTTTCCTCCGTGATTCTTTAGATATATTGCAACCATAAACCTCATATCCATATAAAATAATAGGGATGACAAGAGTCTTAAAGAGAAACATTTTTTGACACCATGCCAAAAGATCAGTTTCCTTACAAGTGTTTTCAAACCCATAATATGCTTTCTAGCCTCCAATTGTCCTTTTCTCAATGATATAGTTCTAATTGAGCTAATGATGGATGTTGATTATTAGATACTTGTATGAAGAAAATTGATTCAAGTTGTTAGTATCATAAATGAAATTATCATAGTTGATCTTTTTGGATTTAATTATCATTAGTTTAGTCCCGTCAATATTAACATTCACACTGATCTTGTAGTAGTAATCTTGGAGGATTATAAGATTACTTTCATGATAATCTTGGCTCTTAGCTAAAATAATGATATTGTCAATATAAAGGAGAAGATAATGATCATCCCAATGATCTTGGGGCCATCACATCCTATAACTTCCAAACAATCTTCTAGCTTATTAATGTAAATTCCAAAAAGGGTATGGGATAAGAGACATCCCTGATTAACTCTAATATTGCATGTAATTACTTCTGACCAACCCTCAGTGGTATTAATATTGGTTATAATATTCTCATATAGCCTAGTCATAATAACCCTCAACTCAGGAGGAACCATTATTTCATATAACCTCTTCCATAGCTTATCTCGAGGAATGGTGTCAAATTGTTTTTTTAAAGTAAGCAAAACATAAAAAGGAATCTGTCTTATTTTTTTGTGGAATTCCTTTGCCATGATCATAAGAGTGACAAGGTAGTCCATAGTTGAGTGATGCATTCTAAATCTAGCTTTCCCTTGAGCTCCTTTACCATGGATTTCAATCCAAAGGCTAATCTTCTTTTCCAAAATTACCCCATACAATTTGGCTAATATGTGGCTAATCATAATGGTCCTGTAGTTAGAGGGAATGCTTTTATTCCCACTTTTAAAGATAGGCATGATAAGGCTTTGCATCCAAGGCTTAGGGAATCCTTATTTCATTGCCAAATTGAAGAATTTGTGTATATGAATGATGAGGATAGACCTTCCCGTTTTGAGAATTTCAGCTTGGTATCCTTCAATATCCCTAGCTTTCCCATTAGTGAGTTGCTTAATCCTGAACTCAACATCTTCCAAAGAGAAGATATCCACCTCTATAGGAGTGTTCAAGATTGTGCCCATGGCATTAGGGAATTATAATTATATTAATTATGATATTATTATTAATTATTGAATGAAACATAAATATCATT
>APFE031048063.1:72222-82520 GCA_000404065.3 Pinus taeda | reverse complement strand
TAGGTTAGAGACGTGTTCCGGCGTCTTTAAACCTGGTAGTTTATCATTGAGTGGTTGGGTGATTCCTCCACGGTGAAACGGTAGGTGCCAGTATGGATTGTGCTCCCACGTACTGTCGAGTATATTTTGGGAGACCCCTATAGGCTTGCAACCCTTGATCCATAGGAAGCCGAGTCTGCCGCCCTACAAGCCGTAATGCACTGAACACAGCATTCAGGAAGATTGACTGCAGTATGGGAAGTCCTTGGTTTTCATCTAATTGCCAAGGTGTATAAGCAGTTTTACGGATTCTTTGGCAAACCTTCTACCTAGTTCTCCAGAGTATCACTTTTGATCCTTTTCAGACTCTCTAAAAGAAAAGGTGTAAGTGAGCAGCTTGTCACTTCGTGCTCATTAAACAATCGAAGGAGACTAGAGTCATCTTTTCGTCCTTTTCTTGACTCTTTAAAAATGAAAAGGTCAAGTTCAGTGTCTTAAAATCTATTTGGCCACGATCACATATAACCCGATTAGTTTTTGTTTACGTTAGTCTGAGTAGGGTCTAGTATTGTTAGATTCCCTAGGATTTTGTGAAGTTTCATCCTAGCGGAACTACCAATCTTGTCTTCCGAGAGCCCGGTTGTGAGTCAAATTCTCCCTATTGTTCCAAGTATACAACCGCTTAGCTCTCGTGCTCCAGGCGACGAAGATTACCAATTTTATACGAACCCTATCTGGGAACCTTCTCAAAACGGTATCCCTTTTTGGGAATATACTTCTCCTCGGAAACCTTTTCCTTCTGATATGGAAAACCCATCCCCTACTACTACTGACGAATCCGGTGTGCCAGGGGACGAGATTCCTAGAACAATGGAATCTACACATGTTAGTAGAACTGTTACTACCGGGGGACTGCCTCTTGGTTATAGAGCATTGCGTGATTTTATATCGTCTCCTTTTCCGACTTCTATTTGGTCACCACCCATCTTTTCCAATACAGAGCCTTCAACTACACCGCCTCACAGTACAGCTGTTACCTCGGTGACAACCCCTCCAATTATATCTGTGGCTTCTTTGACCCCTATTTTTATCCGACCTTCGTCCTCTTTATTTGCAGGCTTTGATCCTACATCAAATGCCTCACTTGGAGGGAAATATGATCAGTATCTACCACCCCTTGGTACTAGGACAGGTCATCTGTCAGTTTGAGAGATTTCAGTTCCGCTATCCATAGATTGGGGTTTCACCTCTTATCACGGTGGTCAAGCGTCATATGCTCAACCCGAACAACCATACCAGCAAAACCTACAAGGACAATCCTTCCAAGGAAATCCTTTTGTTTCTAGTGGTCCCTTTTTCACTCCTCATACACAACCTACTGGTAATCCAGGCCAACCTTCCACTCAACAAGCTCAACCTGGTATCCAGCAAGGTTCTCATACTAGACAAACTCGTCAATCGTTTGTTAATCCGAATCAACCTAACGTCCAGTATACCCAAGTTTCTGGCCAAGATGCCCAAACAATTGGTCAACCAACTGTCCAGTATACTCAGTCTTCTGGACAAACTGGTCACCCTCAAACACAGCCATCTGGCATGATAGGGCAACCCTCTGCTGCACAACAACAACCTCAGTATCAGAAGGCAGGTCAACCTCAGTATCAGCAGGTAGGCCAACCTCAGTATCAGCAGGTAGCTCAACCTCAATAGCAGCAAGGTTATCCTTCTCCTCAGATAGCCCAAGGTTATCCGTCTACTGGCGCTACTCAACCTGGCACCTGGACCCAAGTAGGATCCCAAAATCCGTCTGGTTCTCAAATGCAGGCTGGAGGTCAATCTCAAACGTTTTATCAAACTCAGCCTAGGTCTCAAACTCAATTTGGGGTCCCACCACACTACGGTTACCAGCAACCTCAAGGCCAACCTTTGTTTGCTCCTTTCCAAAATTATCAACAACCATATGCTACTTCTGCAGCATCGTTTGGTAATCCATACGGTGGGGGGCAAAACACTAATCCCTACGACCAACACACCATGGGGGAAAATCCGTCAGGGCAAGGCCCTTGGGGGCCACCACCACCTGGTTGGAACTCGGGTGCGCCATCCTACCAGCAGCCTCAGATGTCGTTTAATCCTCAGTTACCATTCTTAGCGACTTTAGAATTACCGGATGTGTCCAAACTGACTAATGACCCTATCCTTCATAATCCTTATTGGCCTCCGGTTCCCACCAAAATTCCTGGTGACTGTCCGAAATTCGATGGTAAAGCTAATGAAGATCCACAAGCTCATGTCATGACTTATCACCTATGGTACTCATCCAATTCATGGCTTGATGATTCGATTCGGCTTCGCCTTTTTCAAAGGACTCTCACTGGCTCCGCCGCTAAATGGTATATTGAGCTAAATCGCGGATCCTTTCAGGATTTCAACTCGTTGGCTATGGCATTCCTCACTCATTTTGAGTTGCCCATTTGTTATGAAATGGGCACGCACCTCCTCACGTCCTTATGACAAACCACCGCTATGCACATCTCTGATCACATCCATGAATGGAGATGGCGTAGATGTATGATTAAATTTTGGATTCCCGACCAGCTTCTTACGGATTGGTTCACGACCTCGTTCGTCCCTCCAATAGCTCGGGACATTGCTATGGGAGCGTGTGTTACTGAAGAGCAAGCTATCGCGCGTGCTCAATACCTCGACTTAGTTTATTGTCAGTCAGGTACATTGTACGATTATTTGCCTGATGCCCCTAGACCAGGAACATCCAAAGCCCCGCCAACACCTACAGTTGATGGTATTATTGGGTCTGTGAGTTCATCCTCTAAGAAAAATTCCGCGAACCCTGGGAAACAGAAATCAAATGCTCCAAATGAAAACACTTCTCAGGTTACACCTCCTTCTAAACCTACCTCCGAGGTTAATGCTGTTCAGTCAACCAAGATAGACAAAACCTTGAAATCAAAAAAGAAAGAGAAAGGGAAAAACAAGTCGAAACAACCTAAACAGGAACAACCTAAACCTCAATCTGAGGAGAGTGCTAAATGCAAACCCAAGTATCCTTGTCTTATTTGTGATGAGGATCACTACACCAAGGACTGCCCTCGGCGGTCTGAAGTTAGTCGTTTGTTGAAAGGTGCTCCCGGGGTCCCCGCGGTGCTTAAAGAACCCTTTCCTTCACAGCAAACTCAAATGGTCGCTGACCCCTCTCAACCTCCCTCTTCTTTTGGTTCCCAAGTGTTTATGGCGGGAACAGTACCTGTTAATATCAGTACTCGAACAAAAGATTATCCATCTGCCGGCAAGGAGCCTGAGGTTCCCCCCAGTGCTCCTCCGTTCAGTTCAAGCCCTCTCCACATCGAGAGACCTAGTACTGAAACGCCTATTCGACCCCCTCCAAAAGGAGTACTCTGGAAATCTTCTTACAACCCAAATGCCCGTGCTGCTCAGCACTATAATATCGTTGAGGATTTAGCCCAGACTCCGTTGCCTATGTCCGCTTTAGAAGTTCTCCAGAGCTGCCCCTCTCAGAGGAAGCCCTTTCTATCCGCTATCGGCGGCATAGATCCGGTTGACTCGGATTTAATTACGTTCGACTTAGACCGCCATACTCAGAGACTGCCTCCCCAAATTGCCTTTCTCATACAGGTTGTTATTGATAAGAAAACTATCCATCATACAGTCATTGATGAAGGTGCTTCAACTTGCATCATGTCTGTTGCCTGTTGGAAAGCTATTGGTTCTCCAACGTTGAGTCAGTCTCCAACAACCTCGGAAGCTTTTGATGGAAGAGCATCCCGTCCTTATGGTATCCTCCCACGTTTACCTATTTCTTTGGAAGGGAAAATAGTCGAGATGGAAGTTGAAGCTGTTGACGCTACTCTAACCTACAACCTCCTTCTCGGATGTAGCTGGATTTATGCAATGCAAGCTGTTGCTTCATCTTACTTTCGTATCATTCGTTTCCCTCACCAAGGGAAGATTATTACAGTTGACCAGTTGAATTTCTTCGCTTCCTCTTCGGAAGGAACTATCCCTTTCGTGGAGCATACCTCCAAATCATTTGAGAGTCCAGGTCATGGGCTTTTTAAAGATCCTACCCTTATGGGTGTTTTTCCAGCCCCGCTTCCGAATGTTGCTTCCGTCAATATGATTTCTACTTGTCTTGATCCCTGGATCATTCCTCCCATTGACCAAGTAGATTCTTGGGGCGACCAGATGCCGTTGAGTCCAGCCGAACTCAACTATGTTGAAATCGTAGCTGCATCAGCTCCTCCTTCTGAACTTTCTCTTTCGAGCAAAATTTTCCACACACTCGCTCCATCCTTAGGGATTGCAGATCAAACTTCTTCGGATCCTTTAAAAGAAATATTTTCCATCGTTCCTCGTTGCTCTCTGTCCCTCAGGATGTGCCAACACCTATTCAACGGTTTGCTCCTTGTTTCCCATTCCGATTCCTTCAGTCACCTATTCAAGTTTACCAAACCTCTTCTGAAGGTAATATGGCAAACATTATGCAAACCCAGCCCATCGACATCTATATTAAACCAGGAATCGTTGAACACATTCATCTTGGATTCACTTGTACTCCAGAGGAGATTCAACTTTATTCGAACCTTTTTCACGAATTTCGTGATGTTTTTGCTTGGTCCTATGAAGAAATGCCCAGCATTGATCCTAGCATAGTGGTGCATGAAATTATCACTTACCCAGGTGCTAAGCCTGTTCATCAACGTTTACGTCAAGTACACCCCCGAAAGGCTGCAGCGATCAAGGCCGAAGTAGAAAAACTTCTTAAAGATGGTTTTATTTATCCTATCCCGCTCACAGATTGGCTTTCTAATATTGTACCTGTCACTAAAAAACAGGGAACTATCTGCGTTTGTGTTGATTATCGTGATATTAATCGGGCTTGTCCTAAAGATAATTTCCCCACACCATTCATTGATCAGATTATTGACGAGTGTGCGGGAAGCGAGATGTATTCTTTTATGGACAGTTTTTCTGGTTACAACCAGATCAATATTGCTCCCGCTAATCAACACAAGACTTCTTTCATCTATCCGTGGGGTACCTTTTCTTATAAGAAGCTCCCTTTCAGTCTCAAAAATGCCGGTGCTACCTTCGAACGTGCAATGTCCTACGCTTTTCATGACATCCGACACATTGTACATCCATACTTGGATGATCTTCCAGCTCATTCAACCAAACGTCAGGACCACCCTACTCATCTTCGCGAGATATTTCTTCGTTGTCGACACTACCGCATCAGGCTTAATCCTCATAAATGTGTCTTCTGCATAGAATCGGGTCAACTTCTCGGATTTGTCGTCTCCCAGGAGGGCATCTGTTTGGATCCCCTCAAAGTCGAAGCCATAGTGAATCTCCCTCCCCCTGCTACCTTACAACAATTGCAAAGCTTGCAAGGAAAAGCGAATTTTTTACGTCGTTTCGTTCCGAACTACGCCGAGGTGGCTAAAGGTTTTACACGATTACTTAAGAAGGATGTCCCTTTTCATTGGGATGCTGTGGCTCAAGAATATTTTGAGCGTCTCAAGGGTCTCCTTGTTTCTGCTCCATTGCTTCGCCCTCCAAAATATCATCGTGACTACATCCTGTATTTAGCTGCTGCTGACACCACTATCGGCATGGTTCTTGTTCAAACTGACGACGATGACACTGAGCATGTCATTTATTACCTCAGTAGAAACCTCTTAGATATGGAAACTCGATATGCACATGTTGAGAAGTTGGCGTTAGCCGCCGTTTGTGCTGTCCAACGTTTCCGTCATTATATTCTGCTGCGCACTACTACAATGATTTCCGATTGCAACCCCATGACGTATATCTTGTCACGCCAGTCGCTGGGGGGAAAATACTCAAAGTGGATTGTCATCCTCCAAGAGTTTTACTTGGAGTTCACTACCGCCAAGTCCAAGAAATCGCTGGTTTTTGCTCAGTTAATTTGCTCTTTGCCATCTTCTTCTTCGCCATCTCACATCGAAGATCACATTCCGGATGAGACCTTGTTTCTCATCAGCACCCTCGACCCCTGGTACGGTGACATTCTTGTATATTTGCAAACGTCCTCCTTTCACCCGGGCACTTCCAAAGATGCTCGGCGAAGGATTCGTCATCAATCTCAACCATATCGTATCATTGGGGATACCTTATATCGCCTCGGCGCCGACTCTGTTCTCCGTCGTTGTCTTACTCACGAGGAAGCTGAGAAAGTCTTGAATGACTGCCACTCAGGTGCTTGTGGGGGTCACATGTCTGGATATGCAACCGCTCAAAGAATTCTCCGTGCTGGCTATTTTTGGCCTTCCATTTTCAAGGATTGCATTCTTGCGGTCCGTTCTTGTCACGAGTGCCAAATATTCCAGCAGAAGATGCGAGAACCCCCCACTCCTTTGCACCCTGTTGTTACTGTTGGCCCTTTTGCCAAATGGGGCATTGATTATGTCACCTGTAACCCTTGCTCGGCCGGGGGGCATGGGTTTATCATCGTTGCCGTCGATTATTTTACTAAATGGGCCGAGGCGATGCCTACACTGAATGAAGACGGTCACACAGCGGCGCAATTTTTATTTAACCATGTTATTTCTCGATTCGGCGTCCCTCAAGCCATCGTCACTAATCACAAAAAGCATTTCCGGAATCATATGATGACGGAACTGACAACCCAGCTAGGCTTAAAGCACGATAGTTCTACTCCGTACTACCCTCAGTCCAATGGCCAAGTTGAAGCGATCAACAAGATTTTGGTTACAATGCTTCAGCGTACCTTTGGCATGCACAAGTCTAATTGGCATTTGATGTTGTTCCCTGCTTTGTGGGCTTACCGAACTTCCGTGAAGGATGCCACTGGTTTCACTCCATTTCAACTAGTCTATGGACTAGAGGCTACCCTTCCAATTGAGTGTGAAATCCCTTCATTAAAATTAGCCGTCGAGCTACTTCCTAACACTACCCCATTAGAAGAACGTCTCCTTTATCTGAAGCGTTTAGATGAGACTCGTCACCTAGCTAATTTGGCCATCGAAACACAGAAGAAGCGAGTCAAATCTCACTTTGACCAGACTGTACGTCCACGTTCTTTTAACGAGGGAGACCTAGTTCTGCTATATGATCAGGCAAACGATAAGCTAGGACCAGGAAAGCTCGAATCCATGTGGCTAGGCCCTTATATTGTCAAGAAAGTTTTGAAAAAAGGAGCCTATGAGCTAATTGATTATGATGGAAACCCTCTCGCACAGCCCCGGAACGGGCTGTATTTTAAAAAATACTATGCGTGATGCTAGTATGCTTCATTTTGTATATACATGTACTCTAGCAAGTGTGTTGTGTATGTGTGTTAGAGTTTTTATAAACGCGATTGTCGTTTATCGCTTATTGTGTCTTTCGCTTCTTGTGCAGATGTCTAATACGCCTTATATTGGTTTCGCTGATGGTGCTTGTCGTAGTACTCGTAACTTATCCTCTGTGGCATGGGTGATCTATGATCCTCATGGTGCGCTGATAGATCTTCAAGGTGTCTGTTTGGGTCGTACCATGAATAATGTCGCCGAATATTGTGCCGTAATCGAGCTCCTTACTGAAGTAATTAATCTTGGTATTCGGGCATTAGTGGTAAACCTGGATTCTCAACTTGTCGTCCTCCAGCTCAATTGGTGTTATTCCGTCAGAGACCATCATATTCTAAGGTTGTATTTATGTGTAAGATTGTTGGAGCAGAATTTTGAGTTTATTACATATCAACATATTCCACGACAATTGAACGCATTATCTGATGCATTGGCTAATCATGTATTAGATAGACATTTGCGAAATTTGTAAATAAAACATTATACAAGCAAGCACATGAAAACACAATAAGAAACCATAATCATATGTATATATATAGGTGTGAGTCAAAATGTTCGCACCCCGCGCGTTACAAAAAATAATACATGTCCAAAGTCTATACAGCTGCTGACAGCGTGCTCCTCAAAAAATATGCAAAAAGGAAACCTAGGCGTCTAAACACGGTTATGCTCGTGATAGCATGTCACCGCTCGCACCAAACATCTCAACAGATGATGGACATGAGTAGACACTCCCACCGTGTGCCTCTAGTAGGCTCTAGGTACATCCGCCAACCGGCCGTAATCTGGAATACCTCGAGTAAGTGCCTCGAGGTTGTGTACGAGATCATCCTCACCCTCTATTTGAGGATCCACTGCAGGTTGTGCTTTGCGCACATTATGAGGCAAGTCAGCTAGTCGCTCTGCACCAACATCTGTATACATATATAGACGCTGTAAGAAATAAGGCATGTATTAACAAAAAAATTAAATACATAAAAACATTAAAAAACAAAGAGTTCTTACCCAGCTCCTCATCCCAGTCCTCTTTGTCAGGCAGAGGGAGATTGGGATCTCCGGTGAAATCCGTGCCCACATAGGGCCAGTCCTCAATGACGATCATCTGGTGTCGGAGCCAGATAAAGAACTCGGGCTTCCAGGACATCTGTTGGCCCCCTCCTCCTCTGGGCATAAGTTATGCCCATCGATGCAACCTCGGTTCCCTCAACACTGGGTCTGCCGCTATTCCCTCGGGTACCCGGAAGATTGGCAGTCGCTCTAGAAAGAAAGTCACAATGATCGACCCATATCCAAACTATTTGTTTCCATCTCACTTACACTTGGTAAGCTATCGTTTAATATTGGTCGTCACCGCCGTGGCCCAATCAAACAATGTCGGATGGAGGCATTCAGTGGCCAACAACAGATGATTTTTGCTGGCCTCATGGGGCGCCTGTATCCCAGCTGCCCGGGTAATAGTAAATAAAATGACTCGCAGAATCAAGCTAGGCACCGTGTTGATATCTACCTTCCTGCTGTTTGTTCCAAACCGTGCCCAGGACACACTCTTTCCTTCACCTCCTCGATCTTCTCCCCAAAAGGTTGGCTACCTATCAAGATAGGATGTGCTCCTCGCCATGATAATCCAGTGATGAAATAGACATCAGAAACATCCAACTCCAATGTCTGATCCTTCAGGCGAAATACCTGGTCCTCTACATCCCAACCATCTACTATGAAGCGTAGTAGCTCACGTTGTGTGCGTAGGTACGAAGTATGGAAGAATTTTTTCAATCCACAGTCTCTTAGAGCATTCATACAGTCATCGTCTTCCAATGCCAGGGCATCAACTTCATTATGCTCTCATTCCTTCCATTCTAGAACCATTTTTAGCAAAATCCTGCAACCAAAGGTAAAATTTCAATTGTTAGATCATTATTGAAACATAAATTGAAACAAATTTGCAAATTTAACGTCCAATTTGGTGAAAAATGAGATCGCGCGGTTGGCGCAACTGTTTCTAAAACAGTCGCACTAATGGCGTGACCCCTATAGGGAAAAATCGCCATTGGTGCAGTCCCATGCTGGAAACCCGCGCCAATGGCGCAACCCCAAAAATTTGCAAATCCCTTTGCAGGGGGCTGAAATATGGACAAAAAACTTGAAAAATGGAATGAAAACAGAGCTAGAGATGAGGCCTCTTACCTGTTGCAGATGGCGGCTCGAATGGTCTCCTGGATCGATCGCAATCAGCAGCTGAACTTTTCACTAAAAACCCTCCAACAGTGAACTCACAAGGTAAAAAGTGAAAAGTAAATTTATTTTTTACTATTTTACTATTTATAGCACTATTTTGACCTAAAAATACATTAGAAATGATATTTTTGAGTATTTTTGGGATATTTTCATGTCGAAATGGGTTTTACGCTGTTTTTTGAATGATGACAAGGCTTGGTGCAACTCAAACGAACTTCTTTTTAACTTTTTCAAGCTCGGTAAAACATGAGAAAATGTTACTTTACGGTCTGCTTTTAGCTCTTTTCCTGACCTTTTAAAGAGGAAAAGATCGCTGAGTTATCCCTCTTGGCTCGTTAAACGTTACTAAGGGGCAGTCGTTTTAAGTTCTTTTATCGACCGTTAAAATATAAAAAGATTACCGGGTTTTTGTCATTTCAAACTCGTTAATGGTTATAAAACGACGTGGTTTTGATCGCTTTTCTACTTTTTTCAGGTCGAAATCACTATTCATGAAAAGTACTCCTCGGTCGTAATGATCGGGCGGTTATTTCAGGCATCATTTTATACTTTTTCGGGCCCGAGAGACACAACTTTACGAAAAAGGTCACCCCTGGAGTTTCCTTTTCTGTGTCTTTTTCAAACTCCCTAAACATGAAAAAGACTCCGAGTTTTACCTGTGTCGGACTCGTTAAACCTTGACGACATTGGACTCGTCATTATGACGAGACT
>APFE031048063.1:3573-68757 GCA_000404065.3 Pinus taeda | reverse complement strand
GCCATAACCGCAACCCATCGCATCAACTTCGGCTCCCGAGGAGGCCCAACCTCAACTGTGAGATGCTGTGGGATCAGCATCGGAACTCTCTCTAACGCAAAGCTCACAACCAAAGTGTTACACAGTAATTTGTCACCGTTGGTCACCGTCCCTATTACCCTTGTTTTCGTACATTGGAGGACACATTTATGGACCTGTGACCAGTGACATAACCTAAGAACACTTGCATTATGTTCCCCCGAGTATGTACTTCATATTCCCTGAAGACACCTTTTGCAAATTATCCCTAAAAAGTGCCCTTTTTCCATTAGCGCGGGTTCACAGTGTCTTACCTGCGCCAATGACTTAGTTCCTTAAAAGGGGGTGCGCCCATTGACGCTCTGTCATAGAGCAAAGCCCGCGCCACCTAAATTTGGTTATGATTTTTGGACAGCACGCATCCATATGTTTTTTCCTCCTTTTTCATGAAGTTCTATGAAGGAAAAATCCTCAAGATAGAGGTCGAATGTCATTTTTTATCCATGACAACTATGCTGAGTGGCTTCTCAGGGATAATGCCAATCTACAACAGGTGTCCTAGTACAATGTATTTTCCTCCCTTCTCCATCTATAAATGGCCATCCTCATGCATTAAACCGGCTAGCTTTTTCTAGAGTCTTTGTGAGTGCTGAAGTAATGCTAGAGTGATAGTGAGAATTGAGAAGTATAGAGAGGTTATGCTGCCAAAATTCTGAGAGAGAAGAGGTCACTTTGCAAGGCATATGTAGCTGCTTACCCAGTCAGAGGAGGTTCAACGTCAGAACCTTGGTTGTAATCTTTCTCTGTTTTTACTCATTAATAGACGACTATCATTATGGTTCCACTCATGTGTCTTTATAATGGTGATTGAGCTATATCTTTTCTGACTGATATATAATTGCATATATTGGATTTTATGCTTGTATTTGTATCGTTCTTTGCATGTGCAGGTGTCCGTTCATGTGGATCATGGGGATTGTGACTAGCCGGAGCAAAGGAACGGGAGCGTCGATTCTTCTACAACTACTAGCGTTGGAATCCAGGTAGACCATCAAGCTTGATCCCTGATCTGCAATTAGGAACCTGCGTGTTAGCGTTGTGTGATTGTTGCTAGACCTGTATTGGGCTAGTGGGATCGCCTCTGTCCGCAGAGGGGATTTACCAGTTCAACAATTAGTATTTATCTGTAGATACCAAATTCTCTAAAACACCCTCCAAGGGGCACCCAATCCTCTACATCCTGTCTTCATGAGGAAATTATATATATACTAAGAGAAAGTTCTTGGAACACTTTTGGATTCCAATGTATAATATTGTAAATCCCAGTGCCACTAATACATATGAGCCAAGCTATTACAACAAATGCAAATGGAAAAGAAACCTTTTGTGCCATAACGTTGTAGCACAAAAAAACCCCACTAAGATGGCACAGGAAATGGCGACAACATAATCTTATAAAAACAAATGAGTAGAATATCAATTATGGAAATCAACATTCACATCTAAAGGGAAGAGTAGAAAATGTTAAAGCATCTTATGGAGAGGTTTCTTTAAGCCCAATTTTTAGCATATATAATTTTTTGGTATAGGTGCAATATTTGAATTGTTCAAACAAGAATAAGTACACACAAAGGTACTTACAATTCAATAAAAAGAAATAAAATGATATTTCTAAGGTTCTAGTATAACAAGTTAGAAACAATACAGAACAATAAGGAATACCTTGAAAATATAAGGGAAATCAAATATTGGAAAAAATGGAAAATCAACAAAAGCAACGCATATAAAAAGCTAATTCCCAATACATAATCAGAAAAATTCTAACGATGCTTGATGTATTATCGGATGAAAGAAATGTTTTAGTTACTCTCACATAGATTCCAAATTTTAACATTAGCCCTTGATAACATAGGAACTGCAAAATTCACAAAACCAATTGTGGAGCTGATTAGAAACTATGGTTACAAGGTTGCTTTCTACAACTAGTTTTATAGCACTTAAATTATTATAAGCCAAGATAGCTTCATCAGGAAAAACAATGTAGTTCCACTTTTCAAAAATAAATTATCCTTAAATCATCATATCAATTTATAGAGCGTAACCCTATGTGATGAAATGCTATGTAGGCCTATGATGGATGATCCATTCAATAGGCACAAAACTCCATTGAGGCATATTGAAATATTTAATTTACATTATTGGCATGTAATGTCCCGAGGTAATTTTACCCTTAGGGTTTTGCCTTTGTCTAGTTTTTTTTTAAACAATCATGACAAGAAAAACTCTATAACAATAATGCACATTTATACAACAGTAGGTAATGAATGCATGAGTATAGAAATTCCCAAAACAATATGAACTTTTGAATCAATATAAAATATATTAGGGCTCACAGTAAAAAAAATAGTGAATATGTCCAATACAAAAGTCCAACAATAGAGAATTCCTTTGCAATTTCAGAATAATTTTAACTATGCTATAATATTCAACCCAATTTCTTCTACACTACTTCCCTATCTACTATGTTGATTCTACTTACTGCATCATGATGGTCAAGTATACTTCATATTGAAAGCTATAGAGAGGGTTCTAATTGCTAATTTCTTGTTAATTCCTCGCTCAAACATGTTGTCCCGAATAATACTCTATTTTGATTTACTTTAGTAAACTTTCTTTTGATATGCTATTTTGAGCTAGTAGAAATTGTCATAAACAAAGGTACAATAAATTGCATTTATATGTATATATAGTTTGAAAAACAATAATCCACTTTTCAGTTTTCTACTAAAATAGAAGAATGAGTTTCCATATTCTTGTTGGACAAATCACATAAAAATTCATCAAAACAAAAGGAACAACACATTCATGGCTGAATGTCACGAGAAACATGCATGTCTATATGCAAACAAGTCATCCACAATGTATTTCATTCACCAAGTTGGCAATGACACAATTCAATATCTCCTCAAGTGGGCACTTTGACTGAATGAGAGTTAACATCTCAGCCAGTGATTGCCAGTAGAGGGATGATATTTCCACTCTAGCCTCTATCCCTTATATTCAACCATATAAATTATTATGTGGACATGCCAGTGGAAATGAAGAGGCAAGGCATTTTAGAAGATAGGCTTCAAATGTGAAGGGATTTTTAGTGGTGCCTTTAAACCTATCATTCAGACGCTTTGGTCGGTGTCAACAATGAATTGAGGGGAATGAAACAAGACCTAGAAACACTTAATGTTATACACTTCACCTCAATTTATTCAAGATTCAAACAAGCTTCCATAAAGAAATGCAAGAAATATTGAATTCATGAGAAGACCTTCATATTACTTCTCAATATAGGGATTGGAAAAAACCATGTGGAGGGACCACAAGATGACCATTAGGTTCGGTCTTGCCATCCTACTTAGCATTGACAAGGAACTACCTTGGAAGATATGCCTGAGCAATTCCACGAGCACTAAAGAATAACAAGTGGTAACCATTATCCTTAAAGGATAAGAAAATGTGTGATGCACTTGATTATGTCCACTATTTTTCAACTGAAGGCGTGAAATAGTTTTTTTTTTCATTTTTGTGATTGTTGCACTTGGACTATGAAAATCCTACAATGAAAATTAATAAGAATCAAGGGTCGTCTCACTGCCTGAGTTCCGATTTCCTATGAAAGTAAGTGTCGACCAACATAAATTTTAATTCTAGAGTTATATTTCACACTCGTAATCACAACTTCAGTGCATTCTCCCTATGAATAACATCCTCATAGCCATTCTTGGAAACATAGTAACTACTTGCCTTTATTGGAGTGGATGGGGGGGGGGGGTTTACATAAATGTCACAATCATTGTAGTGTAGCATATCCATGTTTGTTTAAGACTCTTCTATGATTCTAAAATATGGGAATGACTTCTTTCATGTGGTGTATGAGAAACACCTTTCCAATATCCTTCTGTGGAAAAATGTAATCTTTAGTATAGCATCTACAGGAAGGCCAATTCCATAGTGGTTTCTAGACTATCCAATTAGGCCTTCACCATGTGTACATTAGACAATGATGTTGTATACTTCTAACTTTCATACTAATCTCATAGAATAATCTCGATGTGAACCTTGTGGGTGAAAAAAATATGTAGTGAACACCATGAATCAAGCTCCTAAGGGAAGGAACCACTAGTTAATTTTTAAATTTATGATAAAAAAATCTTAGCTTGATCTACTTGGTGACCTCTAGGATCAGGCCAACATGTTCTCCATGTGTCTATGGATTTCTTATCAATATAGTCAATTGTTCCACTAAAGCCTTTGGCTTATCATTCACATCAATAGTATTATTGCATCCTCACTCATAAAAACAATAGGTGCACAGTGATTCCATAAAGCATAATTATTTTGTGAGATAGCTAATCAAGCCAAATACATAAAATTGCATGTATAAACCAAAAATATTGAACAAATTTAGAAATTATATGAAGATGAGTATGCTTCATTTTATCTCATCTATGCGGAGGTAGTTTTAGTATTTGAATACTCTTCATGAATGCATGTGCCTCAAATGTTTTTTCCATGTCATGGATGAATTTCCCTAAACACCTCAAGATTAGATTTAACCCTTTCTCTCCATGTGCATGGATTTGGCACATGGTTTTGAGCATGATGGTTTTCTGCACATGGTATTTCATAGATCCAGTCAAGGAAACTACAATTATGTTCTAATCCAAGGTTAATGGATTGGGATTTATGGATGCTTCGACATGTATATATATGTATTGTAACATTGAATGGAATATAATCAAAAATCAATCTAGTAGTCACAGTTTTGGGATCCAGGGGAAAATATCTCTGTCTATTTGTTTTATGTTTTATGCTCTTTCCATTGTCTATTTAATGTTTTTTAGAATTCGTATGTAGGTAATTTATGTATAGGGTTAAAACCTACATTTGGTATTAAAAAAATTTCGGCTTCAAGGGGATGCCTTTGATGCTAAGGGGTTTTGCTAGGCCTGTGGTAGATCTTGTTTAGTGGGAGATTTGCGGCATCGATTCTTGTGGTGAAAGAAGATAGAGAGAAATGGAAAGATAGAGATGAAGAAATTTTATGGTTAGAGTTTTGAGTAGTGGAAACTCAAGATGGAGGATTTTCTAGTGGATAATGATCAGTGGATTGTAATAGATATGGGTACTAAACCAACGAAAATGTTCGATGAAGACTGGAAGAAGTTGGATTGGAAATAAAAGATCACATTATGGTTGCATATCTCAAATTCACTATTGTTAAATTTATGAGGGAAGCTTCAACGAACGCTTTCTGGGACAAGATAGGGATATTTTATGAATTTAAGTCTCTCGTGAATAAATTGTTCCTACAAAAAAGTTATATACCCTAAGGATGAAGGATGGAGACTTAGTGACAGAGCATGTGAATGAATTTAATATTGTGTTAAGCCAGTTATTATCTATTGATATTAAAATAGCATATGAAGATAAGTGTATCAATTTGGTGTGTTCTATACTAGACTTGTGGGATAGTCTAATTATTGTAATAGGTAGCAATACAACTACATTGAAGTTTCATGAAATAGTCTCATCCTTGCTGTTGGAGGAGATGAGATGAAAAATATGGAGGGCTAGATTGGTGGTGCCTTGTATGTATGAGGATGGTCCCATAACAAAAACAAAAATAAGTCCTCAAGTGGGAGATCTAAAGCTAAAGGGAGATCTAAATCTCTATGAAAACCTTTAAAGATATTTTGGAAATGAAGAAAGGGAGGGAAATTCAAAAAGGATTAGATATCTAAAACTCACGAGAAAGGAAAGGAATACGATGATGCTACTTTTGTAGTGGTAAAAACCACCTTAGATGAAGGTGGAGATGTGTATCTGGCTTCTTCTTCAAGTACACATGTAGATCAGAAGGCATGGTTGATCGACTCAGGTGCATCCTTTCACTTTACTCCACATAGGGAGTCTGCAAATATTAGAAATATGATGGTGGTGGTGTCTTATTAAGGAATGATATGAAGGCTAGAATCGTAAAATCCATAAAATTAAATTTGAAGTTGCAAGGTGGAAGGATTAGAACACTTCTGGGTGTTCTGGATATTCATGCATTGGCTAGAAATTTGAATTCTGTAAGCAAGATGGATGATGCAGGTGTAAAAAGAGTGTTCAAGAAAGACACCTATAAGATGGTATGGGGAGCACTGATATTGATATGGGGAGTTTAGATTGGAACTCTGTACAAGCTTTTGGGTAGTACTTTTATTGATGGGTGAAACAGTTTTGTGGTTCCTAAAAGTGGAGCAGAAAATCTAGTGGTCTCTCGAGAAAAGACTATGCTATGGCATCAAAGACTTGTAAATATTGGAGAGAGTGGTCTTCCAATACTTCATGGTAATGGTATGGTAGAAGTCATGTCTAATTTCTCTCTGTATTGTGATTTCTATGAGCATTGTGTATATGAGAAGAAGAATTGGGTGAGTTTACCCTCTAGTGCTAAGAGGGCGAAAGGGATATTAGAGCTTGTGCACAGTGATGTGTTTAGACTTGTGTTAGTTCCATTACTGGGTAAGTATGTATTCTATGTATCATTTATAGATTAATCCACAAGGAATACATGGATCTATTTCCATAGGAAGAAATGTAAAGTCTTTGACAGGTTTAAAGGATTTAAGGCTTTGGTGGAAAACCAGGCAGAGAAGAAGATAAAGGTGTTGAGGGTAGATAATGGTGGAGAGTTCTATTAGAAGGAGTTTGAAGAGTTTTGTAAGAAGTGTGGTATAGCATGACAGAAGACTACTCCATACACACCTCAACAAAAATAAGTTTCATAAATAATGAATAGGACATTGATGGAAAAGGAAAGAAGCATGCTAAGTGGTGTTGGGTTAGGAATGGAATTCTAGGTAAAGGCGGTGGAGACTGTATGTTACCTGGTTAATAGATTACCTTCATCAACATTGGAGGATAATTCTCCACAAGAGGTATGGACTGGTAAGAAACCCTCTCTTTCACATATGAGGGTATTTGGTTGTGATGCATATGTACATGTTCCGAAGGAGAAAAGAACCAAGTTGGATAGTGAATCTCAAAGGTGAATATTTATTAGGTATAAAGATGGTTTAAAAGGTTATAATATTTGGAGCCCAGAAACAAGTAAGGTTGTGTATAGATGAGATGTGGTGTTTAGAGAGGTTAAACATGCTATTAAACCTGAAGTCCTACCAAAGGAAACCGAGAAGATAGAGTTTGAGCTATAGGAGGAAGAACTAGACTCTACAGCAGAAGAGGAATCAGAAGATGAAGAGCCACAAAATCCAACTATGAGAAGATTAGTTCAAGAAAGAAAGCAGTCATAAAGGTATAGTGCATCTTCTTTCTATCCAAAATTTTCTTTATCTATTACTGATGATGATCCAAGAAGTGTTAGGGAAGTAATAGATTCAAAGGATGGCAAACTCTGGAAAGAGGCGATGGTTGATGAAATGGAATATTTGCACAAAAATGAGGCCTGGGATCTAGTGGAGTTTGCAGTTGGAGGGAAACCCATTGGTAGGAAATGGGTATTTAAGAAGAAAATGAATGGAGAAAGAAAGGTGGAAAAATACAAAGATCGGTTGGTAGCAAAAGGTTATTCCTAGTTTTCGAGAATCAATTTTGGTGATATTTTTTCTCCTATTGCCAAGATAGATTCTATTAGATTACTTTTATTTGTTGCTACTTCTTTTGATTTTTAGGTAGAATAGATGGATTTGAAAACATCATTTCTTCATGGGGATTTGGAAGAAGAGATACATGAAGCAACCTGAAGGTTTTGCGGTTAAGGTTAAGAAAAAACTAGTGTGCAAGTTAAAAAAGTCTTTGTATGGGTTAAGAAAGTCACCAAGGATGTGGTATCAGAAATTGGATACATTTATACAGGGACCTGGACTCACCAGAAGCAAAGTGGATCATTATGCGTGTTTTAAATTAGTTGGCGAGCATGTTTTTTATTTGGTCTTGTATGTGGATGATATGTTGTTGATTAGAAATGACAAATAAATTATCTAGGATTTGAATACCCAATTGTCCTCCAAATTAAACATAAAAGGTCTTCATGTTGCAAACTACATTTTGGGCATGGAAATTAAACAAGACCAGGAAAAAGGAAGCTCTAGTTAAACCGGAGAAAGTATGTCAAGACAATAATGCAAAGGTTAAATATGCAATATAGTAAACCAATGAAGGTTCCTATTCCTATAGGTGTAAAGTTGTTTGCTGAACATTGTCCCAAGACATAAGAAGAGGAATAGGACATGTCCCGTGTTCCATACACAAGTGCAATTGGTAGCCTAATGTATGAAATGTTTTGTACTAGACCAGATATTGAACATACAGTGGGATTATTGAGTAGGTTTATGTCAAAACTAGGGATGGAGCATTGAACAACAATGAAGCGGGTTTCAGGTATGTCTATGCTAGCATGGAATGCCAAGATTGGATAGAGGTTTGGACATCCATGGCTTTGTTGATGTAGTCTGGGTTGGAGATCCGGATCAAATAAGAGCTACAATTGGGTATGTGTTTAACTTATTTGAAAGTATAGTCAGTTGGATGAGAAAGAGATAGTCTGTATTGGAATTTTCAACAACAGAGGAAAAATTCATGGCAGCCACTCATGCAAGAAAGGAAGTAGTTTGGTTGTAGAGATTATGTTCAAGTATGGGGTTAGTACAATGAGCTACAAGGATAGATTGTGATAGCCAAAGTGCACTTTAAGAACCCTGCTTGTAATTCAAAGACAAAGCACATTGATGTTTAGTATCACTTTGTAAGCGATATGGTTGAGGAAATAAAGGTGGACACTTTGAAGAATACTGCAAATGCATTGACAAAGTCTATGAGCACTCAAAAGTTATCTTGGTGTAGAGAAACAATCAGTTATGCAGGGCTAGACCAATGAGAAACCTCTGCTATGGAAATAAAATAGCAAGTGGGAGAATGTTGGATGTGTGTTCTATTCTTTCCATGACTAGCCCCAGGTGTAAAGCTTGGGTGTTAGAGGGGGGGAGCTAGTCCCCCCTTCATTGCGTTGGGTGCATCAGGGTGAAAAAAATGCCCCTTGTTGGGGGGTTGTAGAGCCCCTACATAGGGTCTAAGGCACTGCACTAGGAATTTTTTTGACCCTATATTAGGTGGCAAAACCTACCTATGGTTTTGTGCATGGATTTTTCACATGGTTTTGGGCATGATGGTTTTTTTACCATGGTATTTTGTAGATCTGTTCAAGCGAACTACGATTATGTTCTAATCCAGGGTTAATGTATTGGGTTTATGGATGCTTTGACATGTATATATATGTATTGTAGCATTGAAATAAATATAGTGAGAAATCAATCTTATTATCCCAGTTTTGGGATCTAGCGGAAAATCCCCATGTATATTTGTTTTATGTTTTATGCTATCACCATTATTTATTTTCTATTTTTTAGAATTTTTATGCAAGTAATTTATGTACAGGGTTAAAACCTACAATATCATTGTTACAATATATATCATATGCCAAAGGTAAACACATGAAACTAACCCATGAACTCAATGCAAGTAGAGACACCATAATCAAACAAATATAGAGGAGAAAATGAAACTATTTCAAATATTACAATAAAATAAGGGATTTGAGATAAACATATAGAATTTGTAAATTGGAAAGATACTTTGAACTTGCTCAAATGTCACAATACAATGAAAATACATGTCACAATACAATGAACTAAAAAAACATTTTATTTTTGTTAAGGCAGGGGAACCACACACAGACCCTCCAAGTATTTCCCCCTAATTCATAGATGATGAGTTAGGTAGATCATCAACATTGATTGTATTTCATAACCCCAAAGGCATCAAAAGAGCTGGAATCATGACCTCCCACCTTTGAGAGGTTCAATATCTAACTCCAAGGCCAATCAAACGAAACCTCGGGGTTCAAAAATAAAATAATAAAAAATATATGGATTTGGTAACAAGGCATGATACCTATCATCCAAATTAGAAAGGATATAGGTTGGTAACAATTTAAATAGACTAACAAATTAGCTACTTTAGACAATTGTGGGAAAATTCAAGAATCTCATTCTAGATTATCTTTTAAGTTTGAAAACAAACCCTACACAACTAATGGAATGACTGAAATTTGTGAAGCTCTTGACCAATAATAATTTAAATATGTAGACTTTAGATTGTTACTTCCCTATTTAATCGAACAATGACCATGATAGAGGTTTTCCATTGTTAGTGCAATTCAACCCTATAATTATTCCCATAAATTCACAAATTGCAATAGGGAGATTATCTTAGATCCTTTACCGTAGCCTTAAATAGTGTGTTAAAATTGGAAACTAGGGAAAAAACTTCAAGTGGGTCATCTTATTCATGTCTGATAATATGTTCATTAGATTCCTCTCATCGAGAGGTGTAGGATTGATATAAATATCATCTGATTCCGATAAGTATTCATGGATATATGAATTTATTTTGATTCTGGAATTAATATCAAGCTGACCTACAACTCATGTAGGCTCAAAAGCCCAATAGTCGCATATATTCAAACACCAAAGTTGTGTATAAATATAGGAGGACATTTCGTCATTTGGACACACTCATCTCATCACATCTCCCTCTCTACTGCGCAGAAAAGATTCTCTTTTCTACTGCACAGAAAAGGGTCTCTCCTTCACACATGTGAAGTCGGAAGCTGCTGAAACTGAAGCTACAACTGCAGAAGTGAAGTTTGACCTGCATGGACTAGAATATACCCTCATCTGAACTATGATGTAATTTTATCTGAACGTCCTATGAAAGATGCAACTTTTGGTGTTGGAATCAAGTCAATCTAACAGACGATTTGCAAGATATCGACTGCCCTAGTTTGAAGGAAGCTGTTGAAACTGAAGCTGCAACTGTAGAAGTGAAGTTTGACTTGCATGGACTAGAGGATCTCCTCATCTGAACTGTGCTCTAGGTTCTGTTAGTGTCAGTCTTTGCAGCCTTCCTCCAGTGATCAAACATGCTCTTACAAAGTGATTTTAAGGTGTCAAGGTCAAATTTTGTCATTTCAGTGAGTCTTCAAGCAAAATTTGGTCACTAGGCATTAGGTCTAGGGTTTGATTTTACCGTTGTCAAATTTGTCCAAATGACATTCCATGTCACCATTAAACTGAGTGTACCATAATTTAAAGGGTTTTCATCATCATGTCAAGTTCCACTGGGTCATTTTACACCTTGTTCATGCTTTAGTTGCACCTAGGCAAGGTTCATTTCCCTCTCCTAGGGTTTTGAAGCTAATTTCTCTTGGATGGTCAAATCATCAGAAAAACTTGTATCCTGGTGTTCATACACCTTCCCCTATCCATAATTTACCTTATTAAACACTTCCCACCACTAAAATCCCCCAAATTCCTCATTTTCGCACAAACCCTAGTTTCTTGCTACAACTTGGCAATTTTTTAGGCTAGACCTGTGTTTTTCCTTTTTGGACCTGTTCCCCTCACTCAATTTCTAAGATTCCACCATCCTCTACTTTCTAACATCCATCCCCACTTCCCAAAATTTTCTCAAGAATTTGGAAGCCCCCTATCCCCTTCATTCTGCTTCATTTCGACAAATCCCTTGTCCCACACATACGGATAGGTTTCACGCAAATGATGTTTCTGAGAAATCAAAAATGAATTTGAGAAAACTGAGAGAGGATTTTTTCCACAATAGACCAGGTAAGAAAAACCTCCTTCATGTTTTACACAGGTGTTATGGTTTTATAGAAATGTCCAAAATACAATAGCCTTGGGAGAATTGATACACCTATCAAGTGACCTTGGGAAAATCAAGTTTTCTCCTAGCTTGGTTGGTCAAATGACTTGCTTGATGAGTCAAATGATAACTAGACATAAATAGGTTTCCCATGAGCTATCATGGGCTCAATCTGGAGTTGAGGAAGGCATTCCGAAGTTGACTACAACAGCACTCTGCCTTGAGGTAGCCTCATCTGGCATATTTTGACCAGTCTTGGGATATTTGATTTTTGTCATGGAAAATGATCTCGGAATTACAAAATTCTAGTTGGGTTAAAAAGTAGACTCAAAGGCCTTTCCAACAAGCTATCCTTTACCCAATTTGGGCACCGAGAAGGCCTCCAAAAGGCTCCTACAAAAAGGCATGGCGCACAGAGGGAGCACAACGCACTGGCAGAAATTTTCCAGTGTAAATTTACACTGGCGCAGCGCACATGGGAGGTGTGGCGCACAGGGATAAAAGGCATAAATTTGATTGAAATCTTCCTCCAAAACTACAAATTATTCATTCTAGAAATTTTCCACAAGGATCAAAGCCATTGTGCAAATCAAGTGCATTGGGAGACATTACAAAGGTTTGAGTGTGCATCGTGCGTGTTTGGAGCAAGTTGGAGGCAGTTTTCCAAGGTGTGGCGCATATACATAGGGGTGCAGTGCACACAGAGGGCACGGAACACACAGAGCCAACCCCCAGTGTATTTTTTCAACGGGCGCGACACACACCCAGGGCGCGGCGCACTAGGTTTTGCGCGCGGCGCACACCCATAAAGGGCCCAAATTGTGCCAAATCACTTCAAAATTTTTTTGAAGTCCATGAAATTGACAGGTAGGCTCTATGACATGAATTGTTCATCAAAGTTTATAAATAATATGGTGGTTTATGGCTATGTTTGAATGCAACAAAACTCATAAAGATCAACCACAAGAAAACACCAAAAAAGCATGGTGGCTAGGGTTGCAAAAGTGTGGTGTTAGTGCCAAGGTTCCATTTCACTCCTCATTTTTTCCTCTCCTACCAGTTTTCCCTATCCTCCCTTTCTCATTTTTCTATTATCCCTATCCTAAAATAATAGCAAACCCTATCCCTTATCCCTCCACTCTTTGGTCAACATAACACCCCAAAATTCTACCTTGTCAAAACCCCAAAATCCCAACCCATTCAAATACCCAAACCCCCTACATATCCATAAACAAACTTCTCCCCATAACCCCTATTCCCATCATATTACTCCCTTCCTAATACTCCCTTTTTCATTGTTCCCCTTGGTGACATATATCACAAGAGCACCCAACTTCTCACCATCATCAAATGGCAGCCTAAGTACAGTGCACACAACAGTCATGGCATCACAACATTCATCAGAGTATGAGATGGAGAAAGAAAGTGACTCATCCTTAGAAGAGCAGGCTCCCACGAGACATCACAAGAGTGGCAAACATGTTAGGGATTAGCCCACTACCCTCACTGAATTACAAGCATGCCCTCTTGCCATGTCATGTTTCCAACACCTAGCATGTTTTGAATTTTGTTAAAGGGTGGCGAATGTTACAGTTAAACATGAGTTGGCCCGTCTTTTTGTGCTTCACCTACATGGAGGTCAGTCTGTCTTGGCCGGGGTCACCTTCACATTGACACTCGAAACTATCTCAGTGGTAGCAAGAATACCAAATGTTGGAGAATAGTGGCATAAGAAGAAGAAGGTGGATAGGCAACACTATGAGCCTTACATCAAGGCCAGATTCTTGAGTCAGTTCACAAGAGACTTTCCCTTCAGATACTTGAAAGATGAGTATGCTCCTCTCATGAGATTAATCATGAAATACTTCAGCTGTGAGGGGAGGTTCTCTCGACTATATGCCTATCACATCCGGTTGCTCATGCACTTCACCAGGGTGAGGATGATGAACATCCTATTTTTCATATGTAGGAACATAGAGAGGATCAACACATTCATGTTGCATAAGACTCTTCACCAGCAGCTTAACAGTGTGTACCACTTTGTTCTTATCCGGATTTTGGTAGATCATTAGTTGGGATTGCAAGGCATTGCTTGGGAGGACTTCATATCCCTTGACTTCTTCAACACATCACAGGTACTACCAGAGCTAGAGCAGGAGATGGGTGGTCCTTCTCATCAGCATGAGCACCATGAGACCGCTACCATGCTAGTCTTTGTTACATATCAGAGAGGCAATAGGAACTTGTTTGCAGCAGCAAAGCGAGTGTTATCTCCACCCCGGGTGGAAGGGGCCTCACTTCTAGCATCAACGACATGGGTATTGGACAAGGGCAAGAAGTCCGTTCATGATGAGGGGCCATTAGGTGGAAAGGAGACCGATGTCATCCTCATTCAGGATGATGAGGCAGAGGCAGAAAATGCCCAACTTAGGACGACCATTCAGGAGTAGGACGTAGATATCCAAGACTTGATACTCAATGTGGAGAGGGCCAGATGGATCATCAAGTATCTAGAGTAGAGGAACAATTAGCTTGAGAACCAGCAGGCAATCATGGATCTGTAAAGCATCAGTGAGAATCGACAAGTTGCCCAGCAAAGGAGGATCGAGCTTACTACCTTAGAGCAAGAGATCAACAATGACCGTGAGTCCTGGCTAGAGTGGATCAACATACACCTTGAGAGGCTATTGGAGAAGGCTGACAGAGACAAAACCATACTGAGGAGGACGGCTTATCATTATAGGGCATGGAACATGAGTGCAAAGGGCCGGATAAGGAGCTTGAAGGCAAAATTGAGCAAAGGAACAAAAGAGGAAAAAGAGGCAAAAGAGCAAGATCGGCTTCAAATCTTGGCTGAAGCTTCTGTGGCCCAGCATAGTGCCTCTTAGAGAACCTCCAGTCCCAATTTCAAGAAATTTGGGACAATTTTGGTCACATGGAAATTTTTGGTCACAAACACAGGCTTTTTCTCCCTGTGCACCACGCCACCGGCGCAGCGTGTAGGATTCGGAGCTCCGAATGACAAATGGCTTGCATTTTTGGATTCAGCATGCAAAATCAAAACTACTGGCGCTTGGGTAAGAAATTTGGGCATGATTTGAGTCTCCAGGAGGTCAAAAACACCTAAACAATGACCTCTCTGCCCCTATTTTGACACACAGGAAGCATTCTTGAGAGAATGAATATTTGGAGGGGAAAATGAGATCCAAATTCAAGAATTCCACTTGGGTTGGAAATTAGACAGGACAATATTTCCAACGAGCACACTTGGGTACATTGTGGACTCCTACAAGTACCTCAAAACTGGCCTCAAAGTGGCGCGGTGCATACAGAAAATGGCATGGCGCATATAGGAAAAAAGGCCCAATTTGCCTCTGTTTCGCGAAATTTCGATTCGTGACTTTTCATAAGTGGTCCCTCTCATCGACACTTCATTTTTTCAACACCATAGGTGGCTTTTAAAGTACTTTCACTCCAGATGGGCATCTATCCAAGTGGCAAAGGAAGGCAAAGGGTCACCCAAGCCATTTGTCATTTTTTTTTGCGCTGCACCTGTAGCTGATGTTTGGCTCTCCACCTTCATTTTGTAATGATTCTAGCAACTCCCCAACCCTTGGGAATTCTATATCTTCATGGCACATTCTATATATTGTGTGCAAACTATTTGCAAAGGGTTGGTTGGCTTGTAACTTCAGGGAGACTGTGGGAAAGAAACTCTGTTTCTGCATTGTATATTTTTTACAGAGAATTAATGAAAGGAAACGTTTTTGTTTCATGAGATCCATGTGGTTGTGAGTGTAGAAAATGTGTCTCTTATGTTTCATATGTATCTTGTTATGTTTCATAGTTCATTTCATATTCATTTCCAGTGAAATTTTCTAAGTTAGATAAGGTAGAATACAATTTTATTGCTCTACCTGTGGGAAAATTTCATGTTCAGTGTTCTTTCTTCTGTTGAAAATGATTCACATGCGTATGCCCTTTTCACTCTCCTAAGCAATCTCTTCATTCCGTGTTGTTTCAAACAAAATTGCTGGACTCTCTGCCTATCTTGCCTCATGAAGTAATCTGTGTCTTTATATTAAATTCTTTGTTCATTGAGGTCCATTGGTCCCATACCATCCTAGAAACATAGTCATTCATAAAAGTCACTTCTTGTATCCATATTCACTTACTAGCATAAGATGAATATTTCACTGTAAGTAATCTCAGGCCATTTCGTTTATCTATTCACTGTGTGTGACTCGGAGAGAGCCCTCTCTTGTTCTGGTAGGGCTAGCTACCAGACTAAGCGCGTTTTGTGGTTACCCTGAATTTTTCCTTCCTTCATCTTAAGGTGGATTTAGGTGCTAAAAAGTTCATCTGAACTTCTTCTGGAAGCCACAACTTTTGGTGGTGGAATCAAGCCGATCAGAGAGTCGGTTTGTAAGATATCGTCTTCCCTAGTTTGATGATGAAGTCGCTAATGCTGATGCTACTGATCTAGGGTTTCTTACCACTAATATAACTCAGATTTATTGTACTATTTCTCTGTATTGAATTATTGAAGATAAAAGAAGATTTGATCAAAGGGTTTCCCCACGCATTGTGGGGTTTGTCCTTGGCTAGCCACCACATCTTGTGTCTCTTGTCTTGGCTTGTTTTCTATCGATCGTTCAATGTTCTATCTACACTTTACTTTATGTACATGTGATTGCTAATCTGTTGAATATAATAAGAAAAAGAAGTAAACTGTTATAAGCATAGAACATACCATAACTTAACATGGTATCAGAGCTGAGGTGAGGACAAAGCCCAAGCAAGAGCAGGAGCAATCACCGAAGAGAAGATTGGCAAGGCTATCCTAAAAGAACGATGGGGTCCTCAAGACTCTTTCCTGTTGAAGACAAGCTCCATCAGAAAGCTAACTATCACAATATGCCTGTAAATCTAACCATTGAGGATCAAGGAGTGTCGGATCATGTGAGAGGAAATATTATTGAGCCTCCATCAAATGCAACTCCTGTTGCTAGGAACAAATGGAAGAATAGAGAATTTAAATCAAGGAAGATCATCTGGGACTCTATCAACAAGCACTTGGTGGCCTACATCTCTGAACTAGACACTTCCAAGGAAATCTACGATAGACTGGTGAGTTTATTTAAAGTAAATGATGCAAATCAAGTATTGTTTCTTAGAAATAAGCTGAGGGGAATCAAGAAGGGTAAAGATGAGAGTATGCAGCTTACTTCTTAAGAATAACCGAGATCAGGAATGATCTCCTATCTATTGGGGAGACTATTACTGGTAGGGAAATGGCACTTACAACTCTTGGAGGATTACCATCCGAATGGTGTGTGTTCAAGACTAATCTTTTGAACAATAATATAATTCCTAGTTTCAAGGAATTAATGGCTAGATGCATTCAAGAAGAAATAAGGGTAGAAGAGCAAGAAATGTCCATGCCTAAAGGTACTCCTACTACCTTTTCTTCTCATGCTAAGAAAAGAAATAATTCAGGGACTAAGTCAAAAGGAAAGGCTGGAACTAAGGGTGGAAGAAAAGGACGATGTTACATCTGCAATAAAGTAGGTCACTATGCAAGGGAATGCCGTGATAGAAAGGACTCTCACCATGATGATAATCAAAATCCCTCTCATGGTAATGGAAGGTATGGAAAATTCAATAACAAAGGTAAAAGGAATGTTGGAAATCAAGGAAGAGGGAAACCATTCAAGAAGGCTAGAAATTCCAGGATGTGTTAAATGCACCTGACCTCAAAAAGAACCTAGTGTCTATCTCGAAAATGAAAGACAAAGGCTACAAGTTAACCTTTAGCGATGGCAAGGTACGTATATGGAAAAATAATGTTAAAGATGCCTTTACTCTTGGGTTTCATGTTGATTCATTATATCAGGTCGATGGAAGTCCGCTAGGTGTCATGTCTTATGACGCATCTCTTCAGTCCGAACTTTGGCATCAGAGGTTTACCCCCCTTCATTATAAAGCTCTACCCGATGTAAGACAAATGATGACAGGGATGCCCGAATTCCCAGTAGAGAAAGAAGGTGTATGTCCAAGATGTGCCAAAGGAAAGCTCAGAAGGGGACCATTCCCCTCAAGCCAAAGCAAGACCTTTGATATATTATAGTTGGTTCACTCAGGCATATCTGAGGCTGGCATTAAGAGGGAGACTACTACACCACATACTCTTGAGTAGAATGGTGTGGAAGAAAGGAAGAACTGTACGATTGTGGAAGCTGTCTCTATGGGTAGATGATGTAACAATGCTTGATTTGGAGGAACCCATGGATCCTATTTATCCACTTGAGCCTTCCTCTTCTAGGAAGAGGCCTTCATGGCTTAGGGGGATACTTGATGATGCTGAAGGACATGTTCCACCCTGAGGAACCTTTTGTCAAAGTAAGAAACCTAACAGGTATCAGGGATACCTGACCATCATGAGCACGATCATACAAAATGAGCCTTCATCATTCTTAGATGTCGTCAAGCATCAAGTATGGAAGGATGCAATGTCCATAGAATATGAGTCTATTATGAAGAATGATGTCTGGGAAGTAGTTCCCAGACCCTAGAACAAGACAATTTTCACTTCTAAATGGCTTTACAAGATAAAGCATGCAGCAGATTGAAGTACGGAATAACATAAGGCTCATTTTGTTGCTCATGGTTTCTCCCAAAAGGAAGGTATAGACTATGATGTGATATTTTCACCTGTTGCCAGACATATGACCGTCCACTTAATCATAGCCCTTGTGGTTTCACAAGGATGTAATCTACATCAGATGGACGTCAAGATTGTGTTCTTGCATGGTTCAATTAAAGAAGAGGTCTATGTGGAACAACCTAAAGGATTTTAGGTTTATGATTGAAAATCTCATGTATGCATGTTGAAGAAGGCTCTCTATGGGCTGAAGCAAGCACTTTGAGCATTGTATGAGAGGATCGATAGCTACTTGATGAAGCTAGGATTCACTAGGAGTGAAGCTGATCCTAACCTTTACTCTAAGGTTGAAAATGACAAAACTCTCATACTAGTGTTGTACATGGATGACCTATTTTTAGCAAGTGCATACCCTCGCTTTCACAAATGTAAGAGGGAGTTGGCTTCTGAATTTGAAATGAAGAACCCAGGACTTCAAGTGTGGTAGAAGACAAGGGAAATTTTTCTATCTCAAGGAAAATATGTGGTAAAGATATTGGAAAGATTTGGTACGATGGAATGCAAGCCTGTGACTACCTCGAGGATCATAACTTTCAGAAGTTATATGGTAGTGATGTCGGACCAGATTTGGGAAATGCCTTTGAGTTTCATAAACTCATTCGCATTGATGTTCTTAGTGAACCTCCGTCCAAACATATGCTTTGTAGTTAGCATTGTCTACTCATATTTGGTTGAGCCTCATTGGATTGATGCTAGGAATCTTCTAAGATATCTTTGTGACACAATTACTAATGGGTTAAGATACACTGTCGGGGATGTGAGACTATTTGGATATATTAATGTTGATTGGGTAGGCAGTGTGGTGGACCGTAAGAGCACTTTTGAGTGCTGTTTCACCTTGGGATCTACTTCGATATCCTGGATGAGAAGGAAGCAGAAGTCGGTGGCTTTAAGCACCGCTGAAGCAGAATATATTGCTGCCAGCATGGCCTCCTGTGAGGCAATCTGGTTGCGAAAGCTCTTCAGTGAGTTGTTTGGATTTACATTGGATACCACTGTGATTCTCTATAATAACTAGAGGTGGGATTTGATTACTGAGGAATCCTGTATTCATCATTTGCTCCAACAAATAGACATCATCTGGGATATGATAAGTTGATGAGCAAGGAGGCTCCATCACATTAAGATGATGTACAAGTCGATACACCTTGCTAAGGCCCCGAGGAAAGATCTAATCTGTGATTTTCCCAAACAACTTGAAGTCATCAAGAAACCCTTGTAGAAGGGTCTTGCATGTTGCATACATTAAGCTCTGGGAGCTTAGAGGGCTTGTGGTTCTTACTGGAGCAACATACGACCATAGGATGACTCACCCTCCCTTGGTGGTGTGCACCGGAACAAGATGATTTGCTCTCTTGTGGGACAAGATGATTCACTCTCTTGTGGAACAGGATTATTTTCTCTCGTGTGTAGCAAGATGATTAGTTCTCCTGCGAGGCCTGGACTAATGTGTTCTCCATGGTGGCCTGGATTGATGTGTTCTCCATGGCAATTGTAGTAGGATTGATGTGTTCTCCTGTGAGGCCTAGATTGATGTGTTCTCCATGGAGATTGTAGCAAGATTGATGTGTTCTCCTGTGAGGCCTGGATTGATGTGTTCTCCATGGCGACTGTAGTAGGATTGATGTGTTTTCCTGTGAGGCCTGGATTGATGTGTTCTCCATGGTGATTGTAGCAGGATTGATGTGTTCTCCTATGAGGACAGGGTTGATTAGTTCTCCTGTCGAGGCATCCTACCCATGCAGTCTGGGGCTCATGGGAAGTATCTCTCATCTGATCAATGAGCAGGGAAATGAAGTTAGGGACCATAGTAGTACCGATGGACGCATCGTTGTATCTACCATACTCCCTATACTAAGATGACCTCTGTTGATCTGGGATCAATAATACTAGTCTGGGACCAGCGGTAGGAGTTGTACCATATTATGACACTAACTTTGGGTTGGTTGAGACTGGTCTGGGACCAGTGGTACATACTCTGAGACTGACTTCATGTCAGTGCAGTACTGATTTGGGACCAGTGAGAGTGGTACATACTATGACACTGACTTTGGGTCAGTTGAGACTGGTCTGGGATCCGTGGTACACTCTCTGAGATTGTGATACTAGTCTGGGACCAGTGGTAGGAGTGGCTCTTACCATGACGCTGAGTTTGGGTTGGTTGAGACTGGTCTGGGACCAATGGTACGCACTCTGAGACTGACTTTGAGTCAGTGGAGGATGATACTAGCCTGGGACCAGTGGAGTTGTACTTACTATAACACTAACTTTGGGTTGGTTGAGACTAGTCTGGGACCAATGGTACATACTCTGAGACTCGCCTTGGGTCAGTATGATACATCCTCGATCATTTCTTCTAGTTCATAATTCAGACAAAAGCAGCGCATAACAGAACAAAGCAGAGCAGCGCATAACATACCAAAGCCGTATAGATTAGTACAGGGCAAAACATGACAAATGAGAATAGGCAAAATAGAGCTGAGTAGGGCAAGGGTCAAGCTATATAGGGCAGTGCATTTGATGGATGAATAGTAGCGACCGATAGACAGATTGCAGATGAAGTTATCCCTAGTTGAGGGGGAGTGTTAAAATTGGCAACTAGGGAAAAACTTCATGTGAGTCATCTTATTCATGGATGATAATATGTTCATTACATTCCCCTCATTGAGAGGTGTAGGATTGATATAAAGATCATCTGATTCCGATAAGTATTCATGGAGATATGAATTTATTTTGATTATGGAATTACTATCAAGCCAACCTACAACTCATGTAGGCTCAGAAGCCCAACAATCGCATCTGTTCTGTATAAATATAGGAGGACTTTTCCTCATTTTGACTCATTCATTTCATCACATCTCTTTCTCTCTCTACTATGCAGAAAAGAGTCTCTTCTCTACTGCACAGAAAAGGGTCTCTCCTTCACATATGTGAAGCCGGAAGCTGCTAAAACAGAAGCTGCAACTGCAGAAGTGAAGTTTGACCTACATGGAAAAGAATATCTCCTCATCTAAACTATGTTATAGGTTCATCTGAACCTCCTATGAATGTCGAAACTTTTGGTGGCGGAATCAAGTCAATTCGACAGACGGTTTGCAAGATATCGACTGCCCTAGTTTGAAGGAAGTTGTTGAAACTGAAGTGCAACTACAGAAGTGAAGTTTGACCTACGTGGACTAGATGATATCCTCATCTAAACTACATTGTAGGTTCATCTGAACCTTCTCTAGAAGCCGCAACTTTTGGTGGTGGAATTAAGCCGATCCAACACTCGGCTTGTGAGATATCGTCTACCCTAGTTTGATGATGAAGCCGCTAATGCTGATGTTGCTGATCTAGGGTTTGCTACCATTGATATAACTCAGATTTATTGTACTATTTCTATATATTGAATTATTGAAGATAAAATAATATTTGATCGAAGAGTTTCCCCACACATTGTGGGGTTTTTCCCTGGCTAGCCGCCACATCTTGTGTCTCTTGTCTTGGCTTGTTTTCTGTTGATCGTTTAATGTTTTATCTACACTTTACATTATGTACATGTGATTGCTAATCTGTGGAATATAATAAGAAAAAGAAGTAAAATATTATAAGCATAGAACATACCATAACTTAACATAGTGAGTGACTTGAATTTATGGGGTTGATAAAATCTTTTTCCAAAGGTTCCCTTGTCTGTCTCTTTCTCAACATTACCCAATTGATACGGTTTTTACTAAAATGGTCAAGTACCAGGTGCAAACTCCACCTTTATTTCCGTAGTTTGTTTTTTTTTTTTGGTGGGGGGGGGGGGGGGTGGTGTGTGGGAGTGGGGACGGAAGGGATCTAAAGACCATGGAAAAAGATATTTGTACAAGCCCTAAAATTTCTTGACTCTCAATATCACAACTGCCACATTGTTTTCCATAAAATATAGGCAAAGAAACTACTCCCTTTTTTAAAATGTTCCTAATAGAAAAAATCATTTTCATACTTCTCAAGTCCTTTTTCCATCAATCGGTAGAGATGATGCTTGCTCCTTGAAGTAGACCATATATGATAATGAATATTTCAACTTGGAACTTTCATATCAACATTTCTACGCAAGATTATCATTCCACACTATACCCATAGTACCACAACGTAATTTGTCACTCTTGAATAAATATGGTATTTTTCACTCAAAAGTCATTGCCAACTTGAGATCCATTTCCATCTGCAAAATCCAGAGGTGCACCCTCTATCTACAAATTCTAAGTAAATCAACTGATATGAAACAGTACGAATGATAGCTTGCAATTACTGTTGCAATTTTTTCATTGTTTAAAAGTTAGTCTACATGAAAATTTAAGACATACAATTAGTTCTGATAACTTGGATTCAATGAGGAAATTTAGGAGAGATTAAACTGACTGCTTCCAATGCCCTCATGGTATTATCTAGCAGATCTCTCTCAACCCTAGGCACTCCCTACATGACATTGTCAAGCAACACTTTGGTAGCTTGAGAGTGATTGATACAAACATGTGGATGCCTCTTCTCCCTCTGCTATTTTTTAAATCTATACCTAATGACAAGTAATCAACACTCCCACATTATGTTGTAGCTAGTGTACTTTTGAGTCCCATTGACCTATCTTCTAGTCACCCATTTCCACTAATAAAACTAGTCTTATCTTATCTTATGACATCCATTAATAGGAAATGGTACTGTGATATTGAAACAGTAGACACGACTAGAACTCTCACCAACATAGATTCTCATTTAGGAATGAGCACTTACTACCTATACTTAGTTTTATATATTTGAGGTCAATTTAAAACAAGAAATTACACTATAATGTACAATACAAATATTAAAGTGAAATCTCCTATTATTTCCATCTTAGCAATATAATCTCACATACATACCATGTACCACATAATCCAAATGTACATCAAGAAATTGAATTGTACAAAAAAAGTATTTGAGTGACACCTCAAAGTAGTTCCATTTCAACAAAGGTAATCTTGGTTATACACCATGAAGCCTAAAATTTTGATGACATGGTTCATGGTATACAGCTGAGATTGTTGTTGCTGAAATGTAATTAACGGGACATGTCACTTGAATAATTGTTTTGTGCAGCATCATTTCATGAGGTATATTGGCCTCGATAGCCATAGTATTCTAGATTTATTATATATTTCATATTTAATTTATAACACATGATCCACAATGACTCTATTAAGGATTTATTTTTTAAATTATAGTGGGATTTACTTTCACTTATTATTTGTGGTAATCCTTTTACACATTTAAACAAGAAAGGAACACCCATCATAAGTTTTACTTCATGAATTAGAAGTCAATGTACCCAAATAAATATGGCACTCTCTTGGTAATTGCAACAAGAGTAATGAGGTGCTCTAGAACCCAGTATGACATATAAATTTTTACATACATACATGACATCCTCTTAAAAAAAAAATAACATAGATCCATCTGAAAACTAGATATACCAAGCACTGAGAGAGATCAAATGATAAAAAATTTACACCTCAAGAATTTTGATCCCTATTAGTGCTTGATGGACCTGAGTTTGATTGATCGACATTGGTTTCAATAAAATACTTTTAAGAATGCTTTAAAATATATAAAAGAATCATCGTTAACAAATTTGAATAAAGTTGATTGGTTCAAAAGTTATAGAAACAATTGAAATACAATATGAAATCTTGCAAAAAGGAAAATGAAAATTTGACATGACCATTCAGAGAATGAGAACTTCATACCTACTTCAATTAGAATGTTGTCAAAAACATTTGATTTCAAGTAACATGGGATGCCATGATGGTAATGTCTATCAAAGATAGAAAAAAGACCCAAAATATGATCTCGTACATGCCTATGCTCTGCAACATGGTAGTCCTCTAGATCTTGCCTTGTTTTACCCTTCACTAAATGAAATCCTAGTCCTATATATGTGTTTTACCCTTCACTAAACAAAATCCATGAATCACTTTATTATTTTATAACTTGTGACGTCCTTTTCCTCTCTTAGATGAGGATGGATTAAAGCCCATTTCCATCTTAGGTAGGCACAAACCAAGAGAACATAAATACCAGTTGTTATCAATCATGAATAAAATACCACGATCAAAGTTATCTATAAAGAAAAAATGACTTAAATAGTACTCAAATTCCTCAGTAGTGAAACCATTCATGAAACTATGAAATAGACCATAAAATTGAATATAAAAATCTTACATAAAAGTCAGCCACTCGTCCTTTTTGTAATCAATAAAAATCCATGGAATTGTGGCACTTACCATATCAAAATCTCCATACAAGCAATTTCATATCCAACACTTTATTATTTATGATCCTTGGAAAAAAATAGATTGATTTGTCGATATCATGGCATTTCATAAAACTAGTTATCCAAGTCTAAATTAAATTCATCACATGCACAAAACCAATATTCCCCAAATGCAAATGGAAAATATAATCCATAATTTTCATTTATAAGTTTCTCATGTATCAATGGCTTGTAAAATGGGTTATAGATTTTCTTATTTTTCATGAGAAAGTATCAAAGAACCCAAAGGTCAAGTTTGACTCCTTGCTACTCATAGAGATCTAAGTAATCATTTACACCATATAAAGTAATATTCTCAGTTCCCTATTGTCGATTAGGCCTAGAAATTAAACTCTAAATAATACCCTGGTTTGAGTTCTATGAACTAGATAAATAATAGTTAAGTCTAGTAAAAAATTAAAACCGCTCACTTAATCAGCCAAATGAAAAAATATGATTAGAACCTAGATAATTAGACAGGCACTATTAGTTTTCTCAAGTATAAATAGGGATGTCATTTAACTAACTTAGATACACCTCAAACCTAGAGGAGAACATGTTTAAATAGTGCATAATGGAGCTCCAATTTCCCTATAGATCAAGAACATGGAATTTTCCTCTCAACATCTACCTACAATTAAGAGAGATTTAGAAATGTGGCAATTACATAAATAATTATTGGATTATAAATCATGTGGAACCCTACTAATTCCATCCTGGCAACCCCAAATGTTTGACATTGGAAAGTGGAAATTACCAAACAAGTTTGAGATTATTCGATACTTACCACCTTCCATAATTATCAAAATTTGGCCTAACTTATGTAGCTTAGAATTACTTGCTATATGCAAACAAACTTATGAAACAAGTCCCAATTGGGTGTGTCTTGTCTAGCTGGGTGGAATGATTGTTATTCACCTTATCCCAAGTTCAATTCTTAGAAGTGACATGGTAATATTTTTTGTAATGGATTCAACACTTTTTATTGAGCTTGAGTAGCCCCTCAAGTTTCAAAACATGTATATTCCTCATGTAGAAAATTATGAAACAATTATAGAAATGTAAAGCCGCTTGTGGTAATTATTTGATTTTTTCTTCCAATTCTCGATTGGTAAAGCTCTGGGTTTAACCTAGTTTCATGCCTTTTTGGCACCCATGTCCTCATCATGGCATAAGATATCTACCTTAACACCCCCCTTATTTATTTTTTTGCCATAAATTCCATTATTTCTATTGAACCTGGGTGGTGATACTCATTCTTTATTTCTTGTATCGCTATCTCTAGGAAGATATTAGATATTGGTTCTACATGCTCAATTATAGGTTGTGACAACACAAAAGTTGATATCATGCTTCCTATTGCCAAGGATCTAAACTAAAATCAGTTATCCACTTGCAATAACAATATGGGATTTGTAGAGCATATTATGGCTTAGGTTAGCTTCTTAAATAAGTCATTAATATGACTCATACCTCCACTAGGAGAAGTATCTAAAGGCTATAATTTCCAGCACATGCAAAGATCATTTCAACTGTAAAAGGTCCATGACTTTTGTCACTACAAAGCTTGCAAGCGTTGGTGGTCACATTTTGTAAAGGAAGTTGTAAGAGTTCCTTTTAACGTTGATTCGAGCACACAAAAAAAATGGATCTTGGAAAGGTGACTAAGATAAAAATAGCTATTAAGAAAAGTTAATATAGATTCATTATTCGGGGGAAGAAAAAAACAATTATGCACGCATCTTATTGTTACAACTTCTAAGAGAAGTACATTGGTGAAATATCAAGAGAAAAATGTATTCTCCCAGATTCATGCTCACAAAAATGCTATAATCATAGAGTGAAGCAAAATGACCACTTACATGGGCAATCTATCTATGAATGAATCCACTAAAATAGAAACATAATTTACTTTGTCACTAGGCTGCGTCTCTCCAAATAAGTTCCATTACTATGGTCTATGGGTATACTTACAAGGTTAAACACACCATTTTTTGGGTATCCATACAAAAATTGGTCATGAAACCTACTTTTACTAAGTCACTGATGTTACACAAAATTGATGAGTAAAATAATAATAATAATAATAATAATAATTGGCAACAATTGCGGGCATAACTACATTCACATGCATAAAGAAACTTGTGACATTTTGGAAACATCAAAGCTAGCATACATCTGCACTAACCACTTAAGAACTTACAAAAACACACATTTTAGCATCTAAACAACACATATAAATCTTCTAACAAAGGATCAAAGAGAGTTAAATCATGGTGCGGGAGACTATAGGCTACTGTTAACTATGGGAAACCCTTCCCCTCATTATCTTTTTAAAATTATGTATTTATCATCCCTTCATACTATGTTGGTACTCAATGTCTCATCACATTTGAACTGTGAACATATGTAGTTGGCAATACCAATTAATAAGACCCAAATATAATTATACAAAAAAACAACTTGTCCCAGACTCTCTTTGTCACGCCCCTACCGTGGCGGTAGTTTTTCAACTGCATGAAGGGGGGTGCAACACCACCACCCATTTTCTTTTTAACAATACTTACATGTGTGGACTACACCTAACATTCCATACTTAGTTTTTTTTCACCTCCTAAGTATTACATTCATATACACATCGGAAACATTCAATTAATCTTCTTTCATCATTATTACCATTTACACATATGCATAGTGGATAATTAACGGGAGGGGAAACTCCCTGAATATGAGTCTACCCACAATGATAATAACAATCTTTCATAAATACAATTACAGTGTTTTTGAGAGAACCCCAACTTCTCTTTAGCAATTTCTGTCAAAATGTGCAACTTAGCCTACAATATGTAGCCTTGACAAACCACTATTCGTAGTGCTTACTGATTCTATTGCCCATCACACGTTCATCAAACTCATTCATGAACTCGTTCAGGAGCTTGTTTAGGAACCCGTTCAGAAATCCCGTTCAAGAACTCGTTCAGAACCCCGTTCAAGAACCCGTTCAGAAACCCATTCAAGAACCTGTCATTCAGAAACCCATTTTATAACTTGTCATTCAAAACCTCATTCAAAACTTCATTCGAGAATCCATTCAGAACTTCCTTCCGGACTCTGTTCAGTACTTCGTTCATAACCTCCAATCAGAAACTTGTTTGGTGCACTCATTCAGAACCTACATTCGGAAACACGTTCAGCGCACTTCGTTAAGAACCTTCATTTAGAAACTTGTTTGGCACACTTCATTAATAACCTCCATTCAGAAACTCATTCAGTGCACCTCGTTCGAAACCTCCATTCAGAAACTCGTCCAGCTGGTCATTCACCCGAACGTTTAGCCACCGTTTTAGAAACTCGTTTAGCACATCGTTCAAGAAGTTGTTCATCTTGTTAAAAAACTCATTCAGTGCACCATCTCTACAACTTTGGCTCCTTGGTTCAGTGCTGCAGTCAAATCCTGCCTGCACCTTCTCTTTCTATGTCCACCCTTTGGCTCGCCCTCACCTTGAGCTCACACTTATGAACTTTCGAACTTATTTTTTCTTCCTCCATGGCATCCACCCATATATACATTTCTCCAAGGTTAAGTCATGGGTTGGATTACCCAGGCCAACCTGCCCATTCAACCAAATTCATCCCCAACTCACGTCGGCTCGCTCATGTCACCGCCCCGTTGGGTCCACATGTGCAATATAAGCTTGCCTTCGCCAAGTTTGCACACTTAGCCAAATTTCAATTTTTCGACCTTCGTTCGCTTGTCACGCTCATGCCCCGAGGACCTTTAACCGACTACTCCAGCTCATCACACTTTACCAACTCATCCCATCATCACAATGAAACGTAGCAATCGACTCGCCTGCTCACCAACTTATCGTACACCCAGCTCGTTGCACATAACCGGGAGTGCTCACACAACTTGTCACACATCGCAACTGTGACTCATGGGCTTGACATAATCCCCCACTCTAAATGGTTTTCATCCTCGATAAGACCACCATATGACATCGTAAAGTATGACTAGTTCCAACATCCATAATGTCCATGCTGCCCAACTCTGCTCCATCATCACATAAACCATAAAGATTCATGTCTCCATGAATCATAAAGTCTCCTCACTCAATGATCATCAACCACCTCTGTCGCAATCCCCACATGCTGCCCCACCATGGAAGGCTAGTCCTTCTAACTGAAGCTACATGCTCAGTGAAACATACCGTGTCGACCCCATCATGTATTTTCATCGTGTGAACTGCTTCCATGATACTCCAACACAATTCTAACATATGTTAGTGCACTATCGACCCCCATGACTCGAGCTAGTTGGGTAGCTAATCCAACCGTCACATTCAAATCATAGAATGCACTTCCTGATGCCATCATCGGTCATTTCTCTTAGCATCCTGTCACAACATCGATTCGATCAAGAATCCATCTCGATCTCCATCGAAATGTAAGTAAGCCATGCCCAGATCCATGAAGTAGTCCCCATCTCAGTTGCAACATGTTGTCCATATGTTTGGTGTCAATGCGCTGCATGTAATCAACTGCATCTATCCCAACATCATCATCCATATATCTGTAAGATCCATCTCCTCAAGGTGAAGAGACCCTCCCCTCAAACTGACTCTAAATGTGCCACATCCAGGTCCATGGATGATCCAGATATTAGGGGGAGGCCCTCAAGATCTAAAAGATTGAAATGAATATTTGGGAGGAGGGCCCCAAGATTTGAAAATTTGGAATTTCCAGAAGAAAAAGAGGAGGATGCCCAATAAATGAAACCACAAAGAAAATTTTTATTAAAACAAATAATAATTGTAAAGACTACATTGTGGTGGACAATCTGTCCTTTTATAAAATGTGACTTGTTACTTATAGTATTTTTCAGTTACAATACCACGAGTCAATTTCATGGGTGAATGAATGCCATGGGTGGATGTCACAATACCATGGGTCAATTCCATGGGTGAATGAATTCCATGGGTGGATGTCACAATACCATGGGTCAATTCCATGGGTGAATGAATACCATGGGTGGATGTCACAATACCACGGGTCAATTCCATGGGTGAATGGATACCATGGATGGATGTCACAATACCACAGGTCAATTCCATGGGTGAACAAATACCATGGGTGGATGTCACAATACCATGGGAAAATACCATGGGTGGGTAAATACCATGGTTGGATGCGACTTACAATACCATGGGTAAATTCCATGGGTGGATGAACAACATGGGTGGATGAATACCATGGGTTGATCCCACTTTCCATTTGGATCATTCCTCCCTCATTAAGAAGAAATGGTCCCCATTGTGTGAAGTTCCCTCCTATGAAACCTTTGTTGAATATGAAGACCCACTAAAGAGAAGGGTTTTATATGGTTAACCCATAACCATGATGTACGAAGATCCAAGGATAGGGATACCCTTTAATGCTTGTTACCAATTGTGATACTAATAGTGTGTGGCCTAGCAAATGGACTTCGATGAAGTGTGGGTTTGTGGATAACCCATAACCATGATGAAAGAAGATCCGAGGATAGAGATACCCTGTAATGCTTGTGACCAACTGTGACACTGACTGTGTGTGGCCTAGAAAATGGATTTCGATGAAGTGTGGGTTTGTGGATGACCCATAACTATGAAAAATGAAGATCCGAGGATAGAGATACCTTGTAATGCTTGTGACCAACTATGATTATAACAACGTGTGACCTAGCAAATGAACTTCGATAACAAGGATTTTGTGTGGTTAACCCATAATTGTGATGTTGGTTTTTGATGAAGTAGAAGGTGCCTACATAACTTGGGGTGGTAGGGTAGGTCTCTATATAACCCAAGCTGAATGCTGCTATGCTAAAACTAATGAATGTGAAGCAGGTGCCTACTAGAGTGGGGTGCAAGGGCACGTCTCCAATGGGAACCCACTTCGAATGCTACTCCAAAATTAAAATGGACATAACTCAGTCAATATAACTCAGAATATTTGTTATAACCTATTTTTGGAAGTAGAGAGACCATTTTGCATCTTCCCATGTTTTGGAAATCCTTATTTGGACATTCTAGAATCTCATATTCACATTGCAATTTTTCCACTGTCACAAAAGTTCTGAAAAAAATAGTTGATTTTAGATCAGCGATATCTCCCACATTCGAACTCTCATTTTACCCATTGCTTTTTGAAATCGGGTAATTTTTCAAGAAGAGCTCAAATCTACAATTCGTTTTTTGAAATTATGCACAAAAATTTCAAAAAGTGATAAGAGAGTTGCCAACCACCAGTTGTCGTCAGAAAAAAAAATTCTACAACATAACTGATTTTAAATTAGTGATATCTCCCTCATCCAGATTCTGATTCGGCTAATTTTTTTTTTGAATTTTGGTATTTTTTCACAAGGAATCCAAATATGGTATTTTTCTTCATAAATAATTCTCCAAATGTTTCATATCTGATTTGAAAATTGTCCGCCCAAAAACAATTCCTTCAAAAAAATGAAAAAAAGAAAAATTCTTCCTGCTTGGCCCAAGAAAGTGCTCTATGGAGGTCGCAACATGTCCCTAAAATTTGTTGAATATTACTGAACAAATTTGAAACTAAAATATGCATGACACGCTCATTCCCATGGAATCATAACCTGCTCTGATACCATTGATCTGGATCTTGGGGGGAGGCCCTCAAGATCTAAAAGATTGAAATGGATCTTGGGGGTGTAGCCCCCAAGATCTGAAAAATTGAAATTGCCAGAAGAAAAAGGGGAATTCCAAATAAACAAAACCAAAAAGAAACCTTTTATTAAATTAGATAATAATTGTAAGGACTACATTGTGGTGGACAATATATCCTTTTACAAAATGTGACTTGTTACTTATATTATTTTTTAGTTACAATATCACGGGTCAATTCCATGGGTGAATGAATATTGTGGGTGGATGTCACAATACCATGGGTCAATTCTATCGGTGAATGAATACCATGGGTGGATGTCACAATGCCATGGAAAAATACCATGTGTGAATGAATACCATGGGTGGATGTCACTTACAATTCCATGGGTGGATAAATACCATGGGTTTATGCCATTTACAATACCATGGGTAAATTCCATGGGTGGATGAATAACATGGGTAGATGAATACAATGGGTTCATGCCATTTTCCATTTGGATAAATGAAGCAACCACCATCATATTTGTAATGTGCTATCCCTCAAGTCTACCAAAGAAACAAGTTTACACCTGTCTCATCACCCAAGTGGAAAACAACCAGCTCCCATGTACCAAAAGTGGTTAAGTCTCAACTCAACCCATTCCCAAGTGTTGTCACCAAGACATCATCGTTTATACAACTCCATCACTCCAAAGGGTCTCATATCGATCCTCCACATCAGGTCACCCTCTCAAGCACACCCCATAAATGTAGTCAAAAGCATGCACCCCATATTGCATGAAAGTCATTGACCTCAGCGTCTCAATGAATGAGATCCTCCAAGTCCACTATCATATGAAGTCCCCAAAAGTTACAACCTCATGCCATCATGAGCTCCATGAGTCATCACCAACCAACATCCTAGCAGGCATACATGTCTCGACCCCCAAATGTCTCTATAAGATGCCTCAGCTCCCCATGTAGTAACAATACTCCATACTCTGCTCATATCTCTACCAAGTCCATGGCCTTGTTCTGTAAAAGTGTGGAACATCCCCATCATCTCATAAGTAAAATATCTCCATGTCACATCAACAAATCCACCTACATAACATCCCTTCCTTGGCACTCCTCATTGGATTCCCATAAGTGACATCTCTACAAGTGCTCCTACATAATGTCCCTACATAAGACTGCCATGTTCCATCTATCCAACTCGATGTCCATGAATCAAGTTTCCCATGTTGTCTAGCTAAGTAGACCCATCACAACGTCGGTCATTCTCATCCAAGTATCACTCAGGTCTACTGCCCTAGTCAACCAAACCATATATATCATCAAGTCATATGAGTCCCTTCCACGATAGCTCCCCCACTAAAGGTTCCACCAAGACTTCATGTTGGTCTTGGCCATGAGAAATCCACCCAAATATCATCATAACCCAAGTGTGTGCCCTCTCCAATGAGTCCATGAGTCATGCCGGGCACTTAACCAATTACTCCATATGGCTAAAGCATGACCCATTCCTCTGCAATGATCATCACGTTCCTCCCTTGTCACGGGCATTTGCACCTTCTCCCATAAGGTCACAAATAGCCCCAACAAGCTCTACAATAGTCAATGGTCCTTGCTTCCCCATACAAGGACTCATCATAGACATCCATGGTAAGATCTTCCGCTGCATCGACAAACTGATTTTTCCCTTCCCTGCATATGCCCCATCTTCCAACAGCTCCAATGAAACACAAGTAATAATAGGAATACTTCATCATGAAGTTCCTCCTTATGAGTGTCCTCATCAACCAATGTCTAAAAAATACATGATCCTAGTCCAACTTGAACGATTTCAAGTTCCTCCTCCATATTTGTCATGTCTACAACATCCTCATACTTCACGACTTCCTCTTCCTCATCATCACAACCTACAACTACACCCTGCTCCCTTGCCCAACCAAGTTGAAGAAGTTCGCCTTCAATATTCCTTTCTAAGACTTCACGTTCATCTCAAATTCATGGGTTCTCTTATTTCATCCACTTCATCTTGTATAAGGTTAGCAAGAGCCTCCCTTGGCATTCTTCCAAATTTTCCATGTCTTAACTTTCGGCTTCCTCCAAGCACAATCCTTCACCCCTGCTAAACCTGTCACGAAGTGTAACACTTCACTCTTTAAGCCCGGTTCAACTGAATCAAGCTCTGATACCAATTGTCACACCCCTACCTTGACGATAGTCTTTCAATCGCATGAAGGAGGGTGCAACACCACCACCTGTTTTCTTTTTAACAATACTTACAAGTGTGGACTATGCCTAAAATTCCATACTTAGTTTTTTTTTTCACTTCTAAGTATTACATTCATGTACACAACGAAAACATTCAATTAATCTTCTTTCATCATTATTACCATTTACACATATGTACAATGGATAACTAATGGGAGGGGAAGCTCCCTGAATATGAGCTTGCCCACAATGATAAAATCAATCTTTCATAAATACAATTATAGTCTTTGTGAGAGAACTCCAACTTCTCTTCAACAATTTCTATCAAAATGTACAAATCGGCCTGCACCGTGTAGCCATTCTTGAACCACCATTCAGAGTGGCCACCAGTTCTACTGCCCATCACACTTTTAGCAAACTCATTCATGAACTCATTTCGAAGCTCATTCAGAAACATATTTAGAAACCCATTCAAGAACCCATCGTTCAGAAACTCGTTCAAGAACCTGTCGTTCAGAAACCCATTCAAGAACCTGTCATTCAGAACCTCATTCAAAACTTCGTTCAGGAATCCATTCATAACTTCGTTCAGGATTTTGTTTAGCACTTCGTTTAAAACCTCCATTCAGAAACTCGTTTGATGCACTTGTTGAGAACCTTCATTCAGAAACTCGTTTGGCGCACTTTGTTCAGAACCTCTATTTAGAAACTTGTTTTCGCGCACTTCATTTAGAACCTCCATTCAGAAACTCATTTGGTGCACTTTGTTCAAAACCTCCATTCAGAAACTCATTCAGCCGGTCATTCACCCAACCGTTCAACTGCCCGTTCAGAAACCTGTTCAGCGCATCGTTGAAGAACTTGTTTGGTGCAGCGTTTCTGCAACTTCGACTCCTCGGTTCGGTGCTGTGATCAAGAGCCGCTTGCACCTTCTCCTTCTATGTCCACCATTTGAATTTGTGCTTTCTTCCTCCATGGCGTCCGCCCATATATACGTTTCTCCATGGTTAAGTCATGGGTCAGCCTGCCCAGGCTAACTTTCCCATTTAGCCAAATGGCCCCCCAACTCACATCAACTCACCCATGTCGTTGCCCTGTCGAGTCCACATCTGCGATATAAGTTCGCCTTAACGAAGTTCACACACTTAGCCGAATTTCAGTTTTTTGACCTCCACTGGCTTGTTGCGCTTATGCCCTGAGCGCATTTAACTAACTGCGCCAGCTTGTCGCACTTTACCAACTTGTCCCATCATCGCAACGAAACGTTGCCACCGACTCACTTGCTCACCGACTCGTCGCATGCCTGACTCATTGCACATAACTGGGAGTGCTCACCCAACTCGTCGCACATCGCAACCGCGACTCATGGGCTTGAAACTCTCGATACAAGGTCAGTTCCAATCATGTTCCTAAAACACTAGACCAAGCCTACATGTTCTCACCATGAATGACCCAAAATGCATTGTTTTATCTCACACATAGAAGAAGAAGCCTCTACAATATGTGTCAATGAAATTGAAGAATTCATGAACGCCCACTTCTTATGGGAAACTTCTAAACATTTCAAAACCTCAACTAGAGAAAAAAAATACTAAGGAAAATTGAAGTAAAACCAAACAAGAATATGTTAATGCCAAATAAGAAAATAAATTCCAAACCCTAGATATGTTGATTTGAAGAACCACTAGACAAGTGTTATTGAGGATGCTAAATAGCATCATGGAGGAACTAGTCGACCTAGTTTATGTGTTACACATGAATGTCTTCATTACCGATCGAAGAAGTGGCTACAATAAGCCCTATGGATGTCTGAGAGTGGATATCGTATTGATTTTCAGAAACCTTGGAGGATGAGATCATCAATCTCGTGTTTTCATCTAAATCCCCCCGCTATCATCTAAATCTTTGAACTCCCACAAATCGGGAGCTCCCAGCTCTTCATCCGAGGACCCCTGCATGGAACCCATCTATAACTCCCTTTTTCTTTTGAATCCTCAAATATCTTTGCAATTTCCATTCTGAATTCAAAAATTCTTCCAGGTCATGAAAATTGAATTAGCATTATTCTTTTTACAGTGTTACAAACCCTTGATTGAATTCAAATGGATGAATCTTCTCCCCTCTTATAGAGGAAACAAAAGGTGAGCATAGAGACGTCTTTGCTGCCACGCGTCTGTGAATGAAATCCAAATAAAAAACTAGAATCCAAATGAAAAAATAGATAACAAGTGATGAAATGAAATGATTTCTTAATGTCCACTAGGATAAAAATATTGTATGCATCCAATGACGTTGTAGGTTAGGTTTAATTTTAATGGTAATATCCATGGCACTATCTACATTCTAAAGAGAAAAAACACATTTTCATATCATCACCATATAACCTGATTGCAATCGAAGAGAATAGATATTGATGGCTTTATCCACCCAAAAGTAGAAGAATATCTTAATACTACCTGCCCTAAACTATCTTGGCTTTGTATTGTAAAAACTTTCCCATTCAATTCTTTAACCCTAATTATCTAGCTAATGGGCTAAAAGTTTCCCCTCGGATCTTCATATGCCCCATTTCTAACAGGCTTCGGGTGGTAGAACACACAAATGGCATGAGTTGGTATGACCTTGGCTGCAATCTCAAGGAAATTTGGGAAGAATATCTAAATTCATTCCCAAGACCTAATCCTAAGGAATCCCACTCTACTTGGTGCAAAAACTCTTCAACCGCTTTCACATTATAAATTAACGTAATAAAAAATTGTTATTTGAATAATAGGTAGATAAAAGACAAAATATGATTCATTTGTTGAATAGTAAATCATACACAAGTTAGACTTTGTTTTGAAATAATTACTCGAAAACAAATAGTAATCTTGCCAAACCAATATATAATTGTCAGAAACTTTGATAAGCAAGCAAAGGGATATGGACGTGGGTACGTGTTTATGTGGTACATAAAACTATGATTAATCGTGGCATTTCCGGTTACCAATAGAAAAATAAGCTACTTCTTCGTCAAATCAAGAATCAAGACAAAACCCATGTCTACAAAATTGAAGGCTCAAAGCATAAAATTTCCTCATAATCATAACCTTAAAAAGAAAATAATAGTTTATATTCTTCTACAGAACAAAATATACTGAATATAATATTACATCAATCTTACTCATCAATTAATTTAGTACCTAGTCCACTAACTCCTTGAAGAGGCACCTTAAGCATCGTTACAATTGAATAGAGCTCCGTCTTGGAATCTTCTTCGTCGTTACGTTTCCTTGAGATTCAAACCCTCATCCTCGTGGGCACACTCCTCACGCCCCTGCTCCATAAAACTTTATTAAGATTCACATCAAGCCTCACATCGGTGGTTCCCATAGCCTTCTGGGCAAATTTCCTAGTCTCCTTAACAACCTTTGGAGTTCTTTTCTTAAAAGAGTTGCAGATGAAATGTCCTCAAATAAATTCCTATGAGCACTTGAGAACTACTCAACCCTAGACCTTGAGCTTGAAAATTTTCAAGTGCGTATGCAGAACATATTTTCAGATGCGTATGAGAAATTCTATGGAAAAAACCCAGATCATGAACAGAGAAAACAAGAAAAACATAATATTATATTCCATAAGCAAAGAAAAATGATTTTAAAACCTTGAACGTTTCATTTACCAACGGTGGAGGCCCTTGTGAAGATTGATTGTGTATTCCCTAGGAAGCATCTCGTCCGTGTGGCTCTTACCCTTCTCCACAATCGTGCCACCTACTGCCCTTCCCTTCCTCCCCTCCACTTCGAGTATTCTCTAGGATTCTCTTGAGGGTAGTTTAAAACAATTTAAGACATGCGTTGATATTTCAACTTAAAAGGTAGAGGGTAGTTTAAGACAATTGTATTTAAGAAAATGTAAGTGTTTAAAAAGCAAGGATATTTTAAGACAATTGTTTTCCTTACAATTAAAGTGTTTGAAGGAAAAATATTATTTTTTTCTTAGAAAAATATGTTAAATTTCTCTCTATTGTAGTAGTGTATGCCTTTATCTTAATGATTTTGTGTAGTTGTTTTATAAAGAACTAAATGAACTTGAACTAGGAGAGATATAAGAATTTTTCATAAAATTATTATGATATCCAAGTTAACCATGCAATCCAAACATGAACTATGAGAGATATAAGAATTTCTCATAAAATTATTATGATATCCAAGTTAAGCATGCAATCCAAATCTTTGCACCTAGATCCATGTATGACGAGTATTATGTAAAAGTGATTACTTTGTTGTCCCATTCAAAGGTTTAGTTGTTGCATATTTTTTTATTGCATTCCACTTATATTTCTTGCAAATTAAAAACTAAAAAGTCTATTATATTTGTGGTGAATTAAGAGCTTTAGTATCAACTATGCTGCTATGTTACCTATGCTTCCATGATATGTAGCTTCTATTACATTATATGTAGATATTTTTGAAATAGGCCCATTAAATGTTAAAATAGTTTGAATTTATTTTATTAATTAAAAAAAAGATTGATTAAAAAGATGAACATGTTTTACAAATAATTATTTTCCTTTTTAAAAAATTATTGCCTACCTCTTGCAGATTGATGATAGTACATGGGATTAATAAAATGAAGATGATGGTGAGGTGGGTAATTTTAGATAATGATTATACACATGGAGACCACAAAGCTTAGCTAAGAATCTAGGAAATAATTGTTCATAAAGCTATTGTAGATTCTATGTGATACTATAAAAAATGAAATGTTCATATATATATATATAATATATAGATATATATATATCCAGGAGGTTGGTTAGAACACTTTATGAGTGTATTACTTAAAATAAATAGGATGTGTAATTCTTTCCATATTTAAATCTCTCAAATTATAAATCCTTTTTGAAATTTTACAAAGTTTACATTATTAAAAAAAATATTCTCTAAGAAATATAATCCTTATAATTTGAGAGAACCCCGTTCAAAAATATGCTTAATTTAAGATTTCAAAGTATGCTTAATTTCACCGAACCTCATTCAAAATATTCTTAAATTACTTAAAAATTAATTAAAATTGTCGATTCTAATTACATAGGTTTTATAAGACTGCTACTAAGTATTAGCATCAAGTTTCGTGAAAGAATTCTCAACTTGAAACTCTCATAAAGAAAATTATTGGTTGTTTAATCATCTGTTAACAAAAAAAATATAAATATAGTATTCTATCACTTTAGTTTTTTAATATAATAGTAATGTTTTGTGATTTTTTTTCTAAGTAAAATATGTTTTTCTTGAACCATTTAGACTGGAAACTTTTGATTGCAACTAATGGTTGTTAAAAATATGCAAAACATATATCAAATCAACGTATTATTATTTAGTTTTTTTCTACACTTTTAATGAAAATTTCTTAAAATAGTAAGTCTAAATTATGTAATTTTCACAATATTATCTCAAAAACACATTTTAAATAATGCAAATTCATATTCTTTAAAAAGAAATTAGCATCACATTCCAAAAAACTAAAAACACAATTTAAAATATAAGAAGTTAAATATAACACCTATACTAATAATAAAATGTACAAAACTTAAAAATGTAAACTACACCATAAAAATATAATGATGATACATCCATGTTTATGAAGCACTATTATATTATATTATCCACATCCATATACATCCGTTTCCATATCAGCTTCTCTACTATTATCACTCTTTAAAATGTTCTACTCCAATATCATATTTTATTTTAAAACAAAAACAACACCTTTGTAAAAGATACACATAATTACCTTCCTAGTATTCTACGTATACAAAATTTTAAATTATTTTCCAACTCATATGAAAGGAATGATTCATGTTAACGTGTAAATATTAAAAAACTAAAAAAAATTATTTTTACCTTCATAGTATTCTATGTATTTTCCACTTCGTAGGAAAGGAATGAGTCATTTTAACTTATAAATATTAAAAAAGTGAAAAGAAATTATTTATTCAACTTGAATGTAATCCTTTATTTTTCCTATTATCCCTATTTGTTTGTAAAATTAAAAATATTTTGAATATAAGTTTGACTTCATGGGTTATTGGGGAGATTTTTAAAATATTTGAAAACAATCAAATTTCACTTGATTCATTTAAATTATTAAGAGATTTTGATTTTTAACCTCAATAACAACTTCATTATAAAAAATTATTTTTATACATTTTTGTTCATTTTAAAATGGCGATCGAGCTATTATAAAGACCAATTAAATTGAACTACAAATCCATATAAATTTGAATTCTAAATTTTAGAGTCTCCTAAAATGAACCAGCTTTGTGTAGACCTTCTCTTCATTACTGAGAAACATGTTGACATTATTCAAATGAACAAAAATGAAATTCAATATAATATAGATATCATCTTCATCAGAATAAATGTGGCCATAATCAAATACCACTGGCGTTGCTTTTTCTAAGAGGACGGAGTCATCCAGGGGTTGGACCATGGGGATTTGTATTTTCTATGGGATCCTTATAATCCAAATTGATTGCGATACCTTCCTCTGCAAAGGTCATTGGACTAGCTGTATTCAGAAATGCATACTCATTTTCAGTGACTTTCTCATATTCTGCAAATACTTGTAAAGTAATTAATAACAACCAAAATCAAACAATTTGCTTTATAAAATTGTTAGGCTAAATTATAGACTCCACATTGTTAGTTTACTACCTAATATTTCCCATATAATTTTCATCTCTTATTGGCTTGCATTCCCTCTGCACTAGGAAAGGAATAAATAGTAAATTTCATATAAAACATTAAATTAGTTTTATTTAAGCTCCTCTTTGAGTCTTTTCTTTTATTTTCTTATTCTATTAATCCGCTACCTTGTAGCATTGGTTGACGATTCAGCAAAAATGGGTGGAAAGAATCATTAGAGTAATAACAATGATGGAAGTTGAGTATATATATTTTAGTTAAGATATTTTCTTTATTTGATTCTTTAACATGTAGATTTCTAAATAATAAAGATATATTAATTCTAGCACAACCATATTAATGTTATGTTATATAAATATTTACAATTAGTTAATACAAAGAGTTAAAGAGTCAACATTTATTTACTTTAAATATAGATCATTATTTGAGCTTATATAACCATTATGTTACTATTTAGTTATTAGTTTCTACACAACGATATTAATGTTTATATTCGTATTTACAATTAGTCAATACAAAGAGTTAAATAGTTAACTTTATGTATTTATTTATTTTAAATATATCACTACCTGAGCTTATATAGCCATTATGTTATTATTTAATTATTAGTTTCTAGAATCCTTTGAACCATTCTTTCCTAATTCAGTAAAATAGTTTTATCTATATATAGTTACTAATTTTTTAAATCTCTGAAGCTTTTCTTTCCTAACTTTGCTAAATCTATTTTATTTACATATACATTTTATAATTAATTTTTTTTATGATATTTAGTTATTAGTTTTTAGAATCTTGTGAGCATTTCTTTCCTAATTTTATTTAAAAAGTTTTATGTATATATAGTTATTAATTTTTGGGATACCGATCCCACATAAAATACCAATGAACATCCCAAAGTTCGATGGAAAAGAAGGGGAGGAGCCGGGCACCCATATCACCACCTACCATCTCAAGTGTGTTTCTAACTCTATGGTGGATGATATTGTCCAATTACGTCTTTTTCCCTGCACCCTCACTGGCAATGTAGCGAAATGGTATATTGAGTTACCACACGTGTCAGTGAATATCTTTGATGATTTAGCGATGGAGTTCCTAAAGCACTTTCAGTTTCCTATCTGCTATGAGACTAACTCAAGACAACAATATTAATGTTATCTTATGTTCGTATTTACAATTAGCAGATACAAAGAGTTAATTAATAAAAATTAGCTTGTTTTATTTATTTGTTTTACTTTGATTACAAAATGCAAGTTTATAATTATATTTTTTTTGTTTACTATATATTTCCCTAATTTAACTTTAATCAAAAGTAATATCAGCTAATTTGATTTAAATAAATAATAAGTAATTTTTATCTAAGATATTTTCCTTATTTGATTTTTTAACATGCAGATTTCTAAATAATAAAATTACATTAGCTCAACACAACCACATTAACGTTTATGTTATGTTCATTTTTACAATTAGTCAATACAAGGAGTTAATTAATAAAAAATAGTTTGAACTATTGATTTGTTTTATGTTGATTAGAAGATGTCAACCATGATCCCCATGAAAATTGGTAAATTGTGAGAGATTTTTACTTTATTAAAATTATGTTATGTTGGTATTTACAATTAGTTATTTACATTAAATATATTTTTTTCGCGATTCTTAAAATTTATTACTATACAATTTCATATAATCATCTATAACTTTATGTATTTATTTACTTAAAAAAATTATGATTGTTGTAGCTTATATAACCATTATATTATATGTTTATAATTACAATTTTTTTTAGTATATATTTCTCTAATTTAACTTTAATAAAAAGTAATATCCACTAATTTGATTTAAATAAGACACACACACATAACACACACACATATTTCCCATGGAAAAAGTTGTAATTTTATTCATAAAACAAAATTACATTTTGTAGATGCTGAAAGCATATGGATATGGTCATTTCTGTTTTCACAAAAAAATAAAATACTACTCTTTTCTCCCTTTCTTTTTCTCCGCCTTCTGCCAACGTCTAGTATTGGGGGTGGTTGTTACAATGGAGAGATGATTTTCGTTTGTAATTATGGGAGAGTCTTTGTCTGAATTTGATCCCTTAGATCCATGAGTTCTCTTGATGCTGGATATTTCCATTCCGGTTGACTGAGCTCCTTGTTGCTGCATGGGGATTCTGGGAGCTTCCTCTTCCTTTAGTGTGTTGTTCTGGCCTTTTTGATCTTCCATTTCCGATTTTTATTTTGTTGCCTCTGTTGTCTCTACTTCTTCATACAAAGGGGCTGTATGTTTCCATCCTTTTGGCTTTGTCTGTTGCTTCTTGGTCCATTTGGGGATTTGTTTTGCTTGTGGATAGGCACTGTGAAGGTGGCCTGTTTGAAGACATCCACAGCATCAGAATGTTGTATTTTTGTAATCTAAAGGTTGTGTCCATTGTGTGTTGTTGAAATTTAGCATTATGCTTTTTGGTAATCCTTGGTTGAGGTCTACTTCAACACATAATCTGGAAAAGGTAAATATTCCCCTTGTAAGTTTGTCCCCATCAATCTCAAGGAACTTCCACAGAGTGTTCCCTATGGCAATTGAAACATTATGATGCTAGAAATGTAATGGGAGGTTGTGCAGCCTGATCCAACTAGCATCTTCGATACCACCATTATGTTGGCATTGAAATTTGGAAACCAAGGAGTCATGAAGAGCCTGGCGTTGCCCTAGAACCATGGTCCCTTATTGAGGATGTGTCCTCTTTCTTGTTTTGTTTGAAATCTGACTATAAAAAACCCCTTTGGGCATAAGTATATTTCACAGTTTGATGACCATGTATCATGGACCCATTGGTCCAAAACATCAGATTTGGGCCAGAATCCATTAAATATGCATATTACTGATTTGGAGTAGAGGTATGAGTACAATTTCTTTACTTCAGCCATTGCCATGGTGAGAGCCAGATTCTTAGCTTTTAATTCTACAATGTAGGGTCTGGGAAGCTCAAGCATTGATGCTGGTTTGGTTCACGCCTTTTCCTTACCTTTCACTGCATCCTTGAAGGAGCCTGTGCTCTTAGAATAGGTTCCAGAGCATCCACCCCGTAGTTGGAGGCTGATGATGATGGCTGAGTCTATAGTTATATTATAATCTTGAAAGGTGTAGTTATATTTTAAACTATGTCCCACAAAGTTCAAATTTTACCTGTTAGTTGGTATACCCAGGTGGTTCTGAATTTTATACCTTGGGTCCTCGGTCCTGCTCCCATTTCGAATCCTCCAGCAGAGATGTTTGCCTTCCAGCGTTTTGATGGAAATTTCTATGAGATCCACCTTGGTAAGGTGTGGATCCGTCTGAGAAGGGGCTCGATCTGTTGCCCAGGTATCCAGATCTGACGAAATAGGGCATATCAGGGTTTTATCTCATTCTTGCATCTCCAGATTTGAGTTATTTGTTGGCTTTCCTAGCTTAGCGTTGCTCAATGTTGTGTCATTCTGTAATGAGGGGCTACTGTCTAGCAAGTTTCCCCCATTATTTCTTTCCCACGTGCCCCCGCCCATTTCTTCTTGTCCTCGAGCTATGGAATCCCTCGAATCTGTGAATATTGATTTAGATCTAACTATTTCAGGGGACCTTAGGCTACATAGATTCTTGTTTGAGGGGGATTTAGCCATATCAGAGCCCTAGGATTTACAGTGTGCTCCATATCTAGGGTACAATTACGAATCCCCCTACATTTGACTAGATTCGACCTCCCCTAGTTGTTTGCCTTCTCCATAAGGTATCTTGGAGGAGTAACCTTGGCACCTTTGTCGATCTGGTACTTGGTGATGATAACGACAACCCTGATGTGTGGATCCTCTATAAAGTACTAATGTTCATCATGGGGAGCCTTCAGATCGGCCTAGACAGAGCCCTTCTTGTCACTCATATCAGGTTCATTCCAAGATTTGACCCTTTCCTTGGTCTTGGAGACGATCCCGCGGCAGCCCCGACCCTTGATGGCGACATCATCCTATGTAGTGACAGTGAGGACGATGTTGTCCTCAGAGGTGAATAGGTTTTTAGCAGTGCCATTCCTAACCTGGCCATGACCTACAACAGAGGCGAAAAAGCAAGGGACCAGAGCCAGTAGGGAGGAGAGGCGAGCCGCGTTCTGGGTCTGATGGCAAGGCAGGCCACGGGAGGAGAGGTGGGCAGCCATGGCATGACTTGCAGTCTTGGTGTCGACGCATTTCGGCTAAGTACTGCAACTGCTGCGATTTCTGGAGCCATTCGCCTGATTTCCCCCTACCATAAATAATATATATTTTTTATTAGGATAATTTCTTTAATTCTTTAACACACAAATTTCTGGTTATTTACATTAAATATTATTTTTTTATGATTATTAAAATTTATTACTATAAAATTTCATATTATCATGTATTATTTATGTTCAAAATGTATCATTATTTGAGCTTATGTACCATTATGTTATTTGTTTATAATTACGATCTTTTTGAAGTATATATTCTCTAACTTAACTTTAGTCAAAAGTAGTATCCACTAATTTGATATATATATATATATATATATATATATATTATATATTATAATTATATATAGATTATAGATATATATATAGAGAGAGGATATTCTTTTAATTAATTGTTTTAACATGTAAATTCTAATAATAAAGATATGTTAACTCAACACAACCATATTAATGTTAAGTTATGTTCATAGTTACAATTAGTCAATACAAAGAGTCAATTAATAAAAAATGGTTTGAATTATTTATTTGTTTTATTTTGATTAAAAGATGTCTACCAAGATCCCCATGAAAATTGTCAAATTGTTATGGTGACCATATTTCATGGTGACATTGGACATATGCCAAAAAAATTGAAATAAAACACTCAATCTTTGAATTGAATCACATGGTAACAAATTATTATTTTTTAAATTAAAAAATAATACTTCAATGATTTCTAACGTTAAACATTAGAAGTTTTCATGATCAATGCTAAACTGTTAGTGGTCAATAGGAAAATCAATTACTATTGTCCTGCATTGGAAAGGACTAATAACATCACTACATCTTAACTTTGGAATTCCAATGAATCAAGAGGAATTGAACATTTTGAAGTGCAAAACTTTATTCAAAATTTTCAATTAAAATTGTTTTCACTTTAATAAATTTGAACTCCTCTAATACGTCATTTATTTAGAATTGAAACGAATTAAACTAACATTACACTAATGGTCTAGGTGGATATTAGTGGCCACCCTCCTATTCCACCTATTCCTCCAGTTGGTTTCATTAATTTCCTTGATTATAGTAGCATTTACAATTTTTATCAGTTTTTCGGGTCTTGAATTTTTAGAGGTGTTTTGACACCCTAAACAATGTTTCCTTGAGGTCCATAGTAGAACCATAGCCATAGGTAGGATCGTATCATAAATTCTATATTACTTGGAGAGATATTTTGAACAAGGTATCATACGCGCCAAACAAAATTTGTATGGCCAAGTTATGACCCTAGGAAGTTGGCTTCCCAACTAACCCTAATGGGTCCCACAAACTCTTGTCGTTCCATTGCTTGGGGTTAATGTTTTGGTTGTTTACGGTTTCTATTTTTTATTCAAAAACAAAAAGACTCTTAAACTTATTGTAACACATCTCAGAGGCATGTAGCCACAACATCTCTTGTCAGAGATAAACTACTATCGTCCAAGAAAGTTTACTTCCATTATACTTGTAAGCATCTTTTAGTTCTTTGATATTAATGAAATCAAGATTTATTTTTGTTGTATCTTTGTGTTTATGTTTATATTTGTATTCATTTTCATTCCTACATAATTCCGGATCAGTGGTCAGAGTGGTCCACTCTTTCTCTATTCTTTTCTTGCATGTCCTTAATGAGATTAGGGTATAAGGAGTTAGGCTTCAAACTGGTTGAACCTTTGCAAGATGATTGTCAAAAACCCTGATGGTCTCCCATGGTGGAAGAAAAGAAAGATGACAGAGCAGGAGATCCTTTTAAAAATACTACTCGAGGAAGCCCTCGACTAACAAAGGAGTGCGATGATGGATAACTTTTCCCAGATCCTTTGACGACTACCCATATGTGGTGAATCTTCATCCAGAGGCCACTCTGGAAGCACAACTCCCTTTAAGATACAAGTCAACTTTGACATTCTCATATTTGAAGGCCATATAGATTTAGACATTGTAGATAGATGGTTAAATCTCTTGCAAGGATATTTTTTGGTTCATGATTTTTCCAATCAAGAAAATGTTACTTTTTCACTCCTTAAAGCCACCCCCCATATCAAGGATTGGCAGGAAACCTATTGTGAATAGAAGGACTACAGGGAACCCTCACTATTTTTAGCCTGACCCACTTGGAATTATTTCTGAGACGTCATCAAGGAACAATATTACCTCGTCTGGAGCTATGAATATAAATACATAATGTAGACCATGCCGTGGCAGGGAAGGGACCAAGATGTTGGAGTTCACAAATATTTTTCATACACTTCACATGAAATTGGGTCTAAAGTATTATGAGCGGTATTTGGTACTCAAGTACCGTGACTATCTACACAAGTACATACAAGATGAGATGGAGTTCCTAGAAATCTCCTCACTTGGCACTGCCTATTGATATGATGTTAAGATTCAAAAAAAATAATAATCAGAAGAAGCAAGACTTTGGATATGCAGATCTAAAGAAAAGGAAAGGCACCTCCAAACCATAGGAAAAGGACAAATCCAAGGCAGGGTGACCAGGAGAAGCTATTGAAACCAAAAGTAAAGAGCAACACCATGTAGAGACAGAATGACACTAGGAAACAGTGTGAGTTCCATAAGAGACCCCCTCACAACACAAGTGACCCTCGAGCAAAGAAGTCACTGCCAGTCAAGCTGAATGCTTCTGAATCAAATGCATGTTCTGACTCTAAGTCAGAACCCAACAATGGGGAATGAAAAAGGGAAGCAAATTATTGATGCAAAGCTGAATGCCACTATTTCCACCACAAAGATTCAGAAGATTGAGCCTAAAGATCTAGAGGAGGGGAAGTGACTCTTTCACTCACAAATTTAGGTGAAGGTTTGTCCACTGTAGTTCATCGTTGATAGTGGCAACCAAAATAGCCTAATTTTAGCAGAGTTTTGAAGAATTTTGGCCTACTGATCATGCCACACCCACAGTTGTACACCATCAGGTGGATTCACCAAGGATGAGATCTTTGCATTAGCCATTAGTGTCTTCTTCCCTAAAACATCAATCCCTTCACAGATGAGGCATTGTTTAATGTTACTCCTCTGGAAGGTTATGATATATTATTAGGTCAGCCATACTCATAGAAGCATTATTTTATGTATAACCCTAGGTCTTGCACTATTATTATTTCTTTGGGAAATAAGTTATACAAGATACCAAAAGTAGCATCGCCTACTGCCATCTCTTTTATCTTTGTGAAGAAACATAGTAAGATAATTTCCCAAAACAGGGAATTTATCTTCCTTATGATTTTACCTCAAGGAAAGAATAATATTGTGGCCACATATAGAACCTCTATATAGGGCTCTTCCTCACGGTAGAAACAAATGGACAAGGTTGTAGAGGAGTATAGGGACATATTCACATCACCCACAGGGGTACCCCTGCACCATTAGATCAAGCACTCCATTGATTGGACCCAGGGCAGGTCGCTACCTGATGGACTAATCTATCAATGCTCTACTATAGAGACTAATGAAATTAAGAGGAAAATTCAAGGGTTGTTGCAGAAAGGGCACATCAGGCCAAGCACATCACCTTGTGGGAGTTTGATCACGTTGGTACAGAGGTAAGATGATGCATGGAGACTCTGTATTAACTATCGAGTGCTAAATAAGATCATTGTCTGAAATAGGTATCCAATCCCAAGGATTGATGACCTTTCAAACCAGCTGAAGGGGGACAAATATTTTAGCATGATTTATTTGAATTCTGGTTTTAACCATGTGTTAATCGAACCCTCCAATGTGTGCAAGACCTCCTTCAAATCCAAGGAGGGCCTTTTCAAATGGCTGGTCATCCCTTTTAAGTTGATGAATAGCTCTGCAACCATCATGAGGTTGATGGATGATATCTTAGAGCCCTTCATCAACTGATTCATGGTAGTGTATTTGGATGACATCCTAAACTTTAGCCAAAGTTTGGAAGAGAACGTACACAATATTTGGTAGGTCCTCCAAACCCTATGACAACACAAGTTGTGTGTCAATTCGGAGAAATGTACTTTTAGTATGATCCAGGTTAAATATCTGGGGTACATCATTGATGAGCAAGGCGTGCATGTGGACCTAGCCAAGATACAATTTATTTGAGATTGGCTAGCCCCAACCACTCTAATAGAGCTATGAAACTTTTCAGGTCTTGCCAATTTCTGCTGCAGGTCCATGTTAGGTTTCTTTTATATCACTTGGCCTTTTAGTCAAGTCACCAAGGGCACAGTTAAAGAAAAGTTATTTTAGTATGAATCACAATTGAAGGAATTTTCCATGCTGAAGCATCGCCTCTTCTCTCCTCCAGTTCTCACATTACCAAACCTACAGTAATCATTTGAGATTGGGAGAGATGCCTTTGACTATGCTATTGTAGCAGTTCTCAGTAAGCATGGGAATATCATAGTGAGACAGTTTCAAAAAAAAATTGAAAGTATCCCACCTATGAAGAATACATGCATTCCATTGTTCAGGTCTACCGACAATCAAAGAATTACATTTTAGGGAAGGAGATTGTCATCCACACAGACCACCGCTCCCTGTAGTTCATACAAAAATAAGGAAAGTTGTAGAAATGATCACCATTAGAAGTGGTCCACATATCTGCAACAGTTCAATTTGAACATCAACTACATGAAAGGTAGCACAAATAATTTTGCCTACTCTCTCAGCCAACCACCGGTTATGGCACTAACCACTATGCTCGACTCATGTGGACAAGAGACTTTGGCTTGACCACATCTTTACAATAGGGATCTAGAATTCAACAACACATACCAAATGCTCATGGAAGGCAAGAACATTCCATATTTTCACCTCGAGGGCACATTGTTATGCCACCTGGGACACTTCTATGTTCGTTTAACCGAGCATGACAATATGATTTGGGAGGCGCACTATAGTCAGGTTGCTAGACATTTCGGACTAGAGAAAAGAGTGGCAGTGTTGCATAAGTATTTTTATTGGCCGAACCTTAGATAGGATGATGGGAAGTACATCAGACCCTTAACTACCTTCTCCATTTCCAAACCGACAATCTAGAAGAAATGCCTATATACTCCTCTTCCTTCTCCTAGTCGACCTTGGGAATCCTTCTCCATGAATTACATGCCAGGCCTTCCTTCTAGTAAGCATGGAAACGGCTTTGTTTTACAGTTCATTGACAAAATAGCTAAGATGGCCATTTTAGCAGCCTGAAAGAAGAGTATGACAGCAAAATTCACTTCTAATATCTTCTTTGAATGAGTCCATTATCTCTGATTTGGATAATAGGTTCTTGAGTACATTTTGGTCAAGCCTCTAGTTGATGCGGGATACCAAACTCACTAAGTCCACGACATTCCAAACCCAAACTAATGGCCAAACAGAGGTAGCTAACAAGATTATTGTGCACATTTTGTGCACGTACAACTCAAAGCATCCATGCACATGGGATGAAAACCTCACCTATGTCTAGCACAACTACAACAAATCTCTCCATAGCTTAACTAGACACAACTCCTTTAAAGTGGGATGAAGATTCTAGCCACTATGCTCCATTCATGTGGTCATACCATTTGTGGCTACTAAGGGAGATTTGGCTCATGTCCAGTCTGATGTTGATAGAGCTAACAACTTCATTGAGTGAATTCAGCAAATCCAACAATAGTTCCATGACATATTGGACATATCCAATCCTAAGTACAAGTCGCATTATGCTTAGCATTAGGTGTCACACAAGTTCCAGGTGGTGGACAATGTTTGGATACATTTTCAGAAGGAGAACTTTATTGGGCCCCACCACAAGCTTCACCCACTTCGATATGGGTCGTACACAGTCACAAAGGATATAGGGGACAATTCCTTCGAGCTCACCATTCCACCATTCCTTAGCCTGCACCCAGTATTTAGTGTGGACTAACTACGATCATACTTTACCCTATTGATGGAGACATCCAACGTTGATGAGAATATGACACCAATAAGTCTCAACCTAATATGCAAAAAACATGCTACAACTAACAATATCATGGACACATAGATCAAAAATGTTTTCTAGCATAAGTTCCAACTATATCGAGTTTTCAAAGCTAGCCAACTCCTTCACCAAGGCAAGTGGTTCACTAGGCACCAGGTTCAAAATAAATTTCCTCACCTCATGGAGGCTCTACACACAATGGAAACCATTTCTTCCTTGGCGGGGGGGGGACTAATCTAGGTGGATATAAATGATCACCTACCTATTCCACCTAGACCTTCAATTGGCTTCACTAGTTTCCTTGATTATAGCAACATTTATTATTTTTAGCAGTTTTTTAGGTCGTGAAGTTCCATAGTTATTTTGACCCCTAAACAACATTTTTTTGATGGCTACAGTAGGCCCACAAATAATATGGTACTCGGAGAGATATTTCCAATGAGGTATCTTATGTACCAAACGGAGGTCATATGACCAAGTTACAACCCTGGGAAGTTGGTTATCTAACTAACCCCAATGCTGCCCACAAACTCTTAGCTCCATCTCCTGGGGTCAGGGTTTTGTTTGTGTAGGGTTTCCCTTCATTGTTCAATAATGAAAAGGCTCTTGAGCCTTGTTGTAACACAAACCAGAGGCATGTAGCCACCACATTTCTTCTCAGAGACAAGCTACCATCGCCCAAGCTAGTTTGTTTCCATTCTGCTTGTAAGCATCTTTCAATTCTTTGATATTAATTAAATGATGATTTATTTATGTCGTATCTCTCTATTTATGTTTATAACTATATTTTGTTGTATTTATGCATAAGTCCAGATCAATTATTCTCATGTTTATTCATAGTACAATATACATTATATAAAACTAAGAATCCAGCAAGAACTTAGAGGAATCAAACATTTTCAAGTGCAAATCTCTTTCAAAGTGAAATTTTTTTAATCTCTAGAGATTTGATCCCTCTAGGTGTTTGCTAGATTCATTTTTATTGAAATTTCTAAAGTGGAATTGAGGAAATTGATGTTTAGGGATTAATTCAAGGAGAATACTAGGGGCTAATATTCGTAGGTGGGCTAATTTTCTATGTTTTTTCCAAAAAAAGGATTCACCAATTTCCATTTTTCGTAAAACATGATTCACCCAAGTTTTATATCATAAAATTATTTTACCTTAGAAATTGCCAAAGTTTTATAGAGACTATATAAAATCATTCGAAATTTGAATATTTTTACAAACATACCACTAAACATTTTATAGTTTACATGTTAGGGACTACTAAGATTCGCCAAGGTTTCTAAACTTCAACAGAAAATTCCATCCTTAAAATTTTCCATGGTTAAATTTTTTCAATTTTAACCCTTTTCTAAACATTATTAGGCTATAAATTAAGCAATCCGAAGCAATTATAGGAATGCCATGGAGAATTTGCGTAAATTTGGGAAAATACCCAAACTTGTAACCATCTTTTGAGAATTATATGTAAAATTGGTAAGCAAGGGGGTAAAAGTGTAGGTCAAATGGGAAACCAATCATTGATTTACATAAACACCAAACCTGACAACTGTGATCAATTGCAAATCCCCCCTTCATGGTTCAAGTTTAACACGGGAGGGGGGTGGTGGAAATTTCCACCTCACCAACCATTATAGATCAACAATCAACTGTCATAGATCTATTGTCGAGATTGAACACACACCCACCCCATAGTCATTGTTTAGGGGGAGGGTGGGGGGCGGAAATTGGGATTTTTTCCCAAAACCACCCATGCCAGATCGATGATTAAGATTAATTATTGAGCACCCCTTTCCCAAATTCAAAAACACCGCTTGGGGGATCTAGAATACTAGAAGTCCTGGTTGGGTTGGTTTCACATGAGAGTGTGGCACACATTTGGATAGGTATACAACCATGATAGAGCCATGTAGGCATAGTGGGATATTTGATGCTAACATCGTAGTGGTGTCGATAAATAATATGGCATTCCATTTTAGCGTGACATCATCAATGATGTCACGAATGAAATGACTCATAGGGGATTTTTAGAATTATGCCCAAAAGAGGAAGAGGGGCCTTGACAAATGTAAAGTGAAAGGTTGCATGCATGCCAAGTGTAAAAGGAGTTGACACAAGTTAGTTCGAGGCTAATGGGAAGTAAAAACATGAAAAAGGTGTAAGGTCACATGCATACCAAGTGTGAAGGGTGAAATGACACGGGAAACTTTAAGACAATGAGAGGTATGGAATGGCCAAATTTATAGGAATTTCATTATTTTATTAAGGAATCAGAAGGAACACATAGGATTCAATATGTTTGATACAATTATATAATACAATTATAAGTGAACTTGAGTAGTCTAGAGGAGAAAAGAAACCATAATTTTAGCAAAAAGTTTCAATTTTTTGCTAAATTCACAGGTCAATTGCTTCCTAGGCATTTTTCAGGTCCTAAATGACATTTTTAGCTAGAAGAAGCCATGACATCTATTTCTACTCATGGTACAAGAAGTTTTTATAGCTTAAATGCAAGATCTTCGAGAGATATTTCTAATGACATACTATAAGTGGAACACAAAATTTATATAAGGGACTTATGAATGAAATAATATGAAGGAAAATAGGTCATATCATCACTTCAAAATGGTGTAACAAAACAATTAGAGCTCAAATTGGAGCTCTAAAAAATTGAATGGAAAGCTAAGAGAATGTATAACGCATCCACGGATCTAGATTTAGAATTTTGGACCATAATTTCTTAGAAAATTTGAAATAATGTGTTGTAATAGAATAAGGGTAATTGGGGTAAATAAGACAAAAAAAATTAGCGGGCATAATGTTTAGCTTGAGAATCATATTTGGGAAAATGTGTAGTCGATAGAAAGATATAGAGAAGAGAAATACACCTACCAACGCAAAATTTTGATTGAGGTAGGGGATCCCTAAAATTTTAAAAGGAGGGCTATAGGTGGCCCTATAAGGCATGGAGAAAATTAGGACTAGAATTATGGGGGATAATTAGGGATCCTAAAATCATGAAGTATAGATTAGATCCATGAATATTAACATGGGTAATGCTAGGAAAAAATTAAATGGCCATGAAAGGGAGAAGCCAAAATATAGAGTGCTAGAAGAGACCATGAGGATTCTCCAAATGGGGGTGCTGAGCTATGATGGTGATAATGAGAATTGATAAGGGAGCAACAAAAATCAATACTCATATTTTATTAATTATTGAGTAAATTACTAATGAGAAAAGAGTAGGGGTATGATTATAGAAAGGAAGAGGAACATGACTTAGGAAGTAAGGGGAGGGATTTTGGGGCTTTTAGAATCTGTAGGAGTATTATTCGACAACCTCATCATACATCAAGGAAATCCAATAAGAGAGACCATGTTTCCTAAGGATCATAAAGTAGCTCAAGCATGTCACTAGTTAGCCACCCAAGAAGGAAAATAGAATTAGACGGTTTACAAGGGGAACTCAAATAGATAAATCCACCTACATTTAATGTTGATCATAGGAAAGGAGAAGAGGTTGAAGCTTGGTTATTGGAAATGATAAAGTACCTTAAGGTACATGATTATTCTTCTAATTTATAGACATATATTTCCATATATCACTTAAAATGGAAAGAAAATGTATGGTGGGAATTGTTGAAGGAAGTAAAACATCTAGATGAAAAGAATATTTCACAGAAGAAATTCAAAAGGTACTTCCAAAATAAGGTCTTGTTTGAAAATTACTATGAGAGAAAATGTAGGAGTAATTTGGTCTTCAATTAGAGAACATGACAATGGAGGAATATGGTTGGAAATTCATTGAGTTACTAAGGTGTGTTGCTTTTACCAGAGATGAAAAGATGAAGATATAGAGGTATGTGAGTGGATTACCACCATTCTACGGTGATGGAATTAATTTTGATAAGTTGAAGACTTTAGATGAAGCTATGAGGAAGGAAGAATACCTCTATGAGTAGGGTAAAATAAATCAACTTTTCAGAGGATTTGGATTGCCAAAAAATTAATAAATATGGAAGAAAGGAAGAATGGGTTCAAACCATCATATTTCAAAAATTATTCTCAAGGAAAAAAAGAAAACACAACCAGCTCATAGTCAAGAATGGGGGTTTATTCATTGGGAAATAAACAAAAAAATTTTCCCATTAGATGTTGGGGTTGTGATGGAGATCACAGATAGAGGTAGTACACAAAGAAGGAAGGAAAAATGAGGACTATACACCACATCCAAGGAATTGATATAATGGATGATGCAAGTGGAAGCATGCCCAAAATTTATGGAACATTGGATAGTAGGTAGGTTAAACATCAAGAAGAAATGGTGGAAGTAGAAGATAAGTTAAATAATCATCCCATTGTTATTTTACATGATTCTAGAGCCAGTCATACTTATCTTGATCGTAATATGGTTGGAAAATATAACTTGAAGAAAACCAAGCATGCCAAGCCTTGGTTATTTCAGTTATCTAGGAGAGCTAAAAGCAGAATAGTAGAACTGGTGAAGGAATATCCCATTAATATGAATGGGATATATACAAATGTATATTTAAACATAATAACATTGGAATAATATGATTACATAATTGGAATGGATTGGCTGAAAAGGCATCCCACCTTATTAGATTAATACAAGAAAATATTGACTTTCTTGAAGAGGGTAAACAAAGGAAAGTGCAGCGAATACCAATGTTAATTGTCATTAGGAAAATATCAACTACACAACTAAAGAATAATTTCATAAAGGGGTACCAAATTTATGCAGCCCACATGGAAGAGATGGTCGAGGATTAAGAACCAAGTCTAGGGAGAAACCATTACTTAAGAATATTGAAATTCCATGGTTACCACCTAAAAGACATTGACTTCTCTATAGATTTGGTATCTAAAGCTACACTGCTGTCCAAAATATCATACAAGTTGAGCACACCAGAACTGAAAGAATTGTAAATGTAGCTAGAGGAGATATTAAGAAAAGTGTACCTATGCCCAAGTGTATAATTGTGGGGTTCTCTAGCCTTATTTTTTAAAATGAAGGATGACAAACTGAGACTATGCATTGATTTTTATTAACTGAACAAGGTCACACTGAAGAATAAGTATCCATTTCCCACGATAGATGATTTGTTTCACCAACTTAGAGAAGATAAGGTATTCTCTAAAATGGAACTAAGTTCAAGATATCATCAGCTAAGAATTAAGGAGGAGGACATGAATAAGACTACATTTCAAAATTGATATGAACATTATGAGTTCAGCATGGTACCATTTAGACCATCTAATTGCTTAGGTTTTTCCATGTGCCTAATGAATGGTGTTTTCTCAGATTATTTGGATAAGCTTGTGATTTTTTTTTTTGAAGGAATTCTGATATATTGTAAAGGCAGGATTTATGTGCCATATTCCCATGGGATGAAAATTTTGGTTATGACTTAATGCATAGAGTGCTTTATATTGGGTTATGAGGGTATCAAAAGATAATATGAACAATAAGAAAAAAAATTCTTTTGGCCACATATGAAGAAATAAGAGGATGATTATATATCCATATTCTTCAAATACCAAAAGTTTAAAACTAGGCATAAACACACAATGAGGTTATTATATCCAATAACCATTCCGAAGTCGAGATGGGAAAATTTCTTGTTGATTTCACTACAAGTCTACCTAGAGCACTGAAGAAAGGTGATTTCACTATGATTGTACTGAATAAACTCACCATGGCTACCTACTTCATTCTACTGAAGTCAACACACAAGTCAGCTTAATTTTCTAATATTTACATGAGCGAAATTGGTAGGCTACATGGTGTGCCGAAGGATATTATTTCAGATAGAAATCCCAAGTTTACATCAAAATTTTGGATAGGAATATTTAAGGGATACGGGAATGATTTAAATTTTAGCACAACCTACCATCCAAAATTATATGGAAAAAATAAAAGAGTTTATCAAGTTATCGAAGATATGTTGAGCATATATGTTATGGACAAACCATTGAAATGGGAAGAATATTACACATAGCGGAGTTTTCTTATAATAATTGGTATCAATCATGTTTGAAGATGAGCCCATTTGAGGCCTTATATGGTAGGAAGTGTGACACACCAATGAGTTGGGACAATCCATCTTATAGGGCTATTTTTGGTCCATATTTTCTTAAGAAAATGGAAGAGCAAGTAGCAAAGGCTAAACATAATTTGAAGAATTCTCAAGATAGAAAATTTATGTTGATAGGAACTAGTCAAACATGGAATTCAAAATTGGTGACCATATCTTCTTGATGGTGAAGGAAAGGAAAAATTTCCTTGAAATTAGGTAGTAGTACAAAGTTAACAATGAGATATTATTGACTATTTGAAATCCTTAAAAGGATTGGTTTGGTTCAACAAAGGATTGTGTTTACCAAAATCCATGTGCATTCATAATGTTTTTAATGTTTCATTATGAAAAGAGTATGTTCATGATTTTAACCATGTAATTAATTGGACATGGTTCAGGTGGATATTGAGGGAGACTTTCAGGTCTAGCCAATATAGATCATGGACGAGAAAATCAAGGTGTTACATAATTGAGTTGTAGCCTTGCTAAAATCATAGTGGGCGCATTTTGATTCGTTATGATCTTAGATGGGAGTATGAGGATCTAATGAGGGAGGAATAACCTCATCTCTTTGAGTTATATATATATATTGCATTGAAGACAATGTCTAAATAACGAGGGAGGGGGCGAGGGGGAATGTAGCACAAATGTTCGATGCCTGGAATGCAAATAACATGTAAATGTGGAACTAGGCTAGTGAGTCGAGGACATAACTTGAAGGCCACAATGCCCATGTGTATGTGTGTGTACGTGTAATAAGCTTGGTGTTACCATATCCACATATTTTATATTTTCAAGCTAAAATACCTAATAGTGTAGTTATGTAACACATGTATATTGATAAAATAAATGGCTATAGATTAAAAATGACATAAACGAGTATGAGGGATTGAGACTGCATGGATGATTGAAACCATATTTTAGGACTTAATAATCATAAAAATTGTCATGCATATAAATAAACTTCATTGAGGGCTTGGGTGAATGCCAAGTTGAAAAATGTAGGCATGCGTAGAACAAAAGGATGTTTTGGTAGAGTGAAGCAAAAACATAGGGGATTGTTGAATCATGTGCTATAGAGGAGAAAAAATGATTCCTTCGAAGCATTTTGGAAAGCAAACCATGGAATCATGGAATTTGTGGTGCAAATGGAGTCCTAGTGTATGGAAGGCCTACTAGGGTAGTGGAACTCTTCAAAGCCATGGGAATAACAGTTGGAGGTTTTTAGGTTCAGTACCATAGTTGTGTGAGGCCTGAAAGGGTAAGAAAAATGCCTTTGAGGGTGGTGTAACTTTTGGAATTCATAAGACTTCATGTTGGGGGCTATCAGGCTTGGAACTTTGGCTTTGTGAAGCCTGGTATGGTACCCAAAAGGACCGTGAGGGTAGTGGAACTCTTGGAAGCCACGAGACTACTAGTTGGGGGTTATCAAGCTTGGTACCTTGGCCTATAGTTGTTGGTACTAGGTATGTACCATATTTTTGGGCAAGATGATGTTGATTCTCCATGGAGTCAAAGCCACAACTTGGGGGTGAACCACTATTGAAATAAATGAACAATGTGGCCTAATGTTGGGTGTTGTGTCAAAGCTTTACATTTAGTTGGACAATTTAAACATAAGCATTTGTCTTCTATTATGTGTGTTTATAATGTAATGTTTATAGATGTATGTAAATGAAATATATCTTATTGTAGATTGAAAGAAATAAATATGCTACAACATGCCTAACCTTTTGTTTTACATTTTAAAAGGCATTAGAATATGCATTGCACTATGTAAATTAATAGGTGAAAATTTCCTAAGAAAGGGAAAATTTATAGAGCGCAAGTTCTTGTGAGTTATCTGGCATGAATTTGACCCTCAAGAGAGCTAGGAATGGGCTGGCAATGGCCGAGGTATGTTACAAGTAAGGTAATGGATTTATGCTTGTTTTAACCATTGGTGTTTTGTCAAATAAATATAAGCTAGGAAAGTAGGTCCACCTTCTTCTATGCCCATATTCATTTTCCCTAAGTTAAGTGCCCAACTTAGCTATATTTTTGTTCTCAATATTTTGAATATTATCTCTATTGCTAGAATCCTGTTGAAACCCCTTATTGGTTGTCTTCGCTTTGAATTCCATCTAAACTAAACAATGGCACATTATTCCGATTTAAAATTGATAGAAAAGTTTCATTCCATGCACCATTTTCTCTATCACAAGCCTAGTTTAAATTTCAATTCTTAAATAAGTTGTTATTGAGTGATAGACAAGGAATCTTACCTTCAAGAAATATTAAGGTTACTCCTTCTTTGCCCTAAATAGTAGCTCCAATACTTGGAGTATCATAGGATGGTGTATCTTACACACTTTTCCTTGAAATTTACCCCTTTTATGAGAAACACAAGACAACAAAGCATATAATAAAATTATTATCAAATATATTGTTTTAACAGATTTGGGCTTTGGTTTAAATTGGCTATATATGTGTGTGGTTGTGAGGGGGACCAATAGTTAAGAGCACATCCTTTGTCATAAGACATTACATATTCAAATTCATAAAAGTATATATGTCTAAATAGATTTGATCAAATTTGATTTTTTAATTAAAAATATATATTATAATTATGACAAAGAGCTTCTGTCTAACCCTATATAGAAGAGATATTGTAATGTACATGTAAACATTTTTAACTCAGTGTAATAAATAAGAAGATTATGACCTGTGGTATTAATCTCCAAGTTTTGAAAACTCATAATATTTGTTATGATGAAGCCTATTTAAAAATTTGAGAAAATCCATTATAGAATACAAAAATATCAATTTAAATCTATCTTAACTCTAGACTTATTTGACAAATAGAAATTTAAAATAAATTTAAACTAGTAATAACTTAATTAAATCATTTTTTATTAAAAATTTATATATAGATATACCCAAAATGGATTATCTTCTTATCTTTATCATAATTTTTATGATAAACCTCTACGCTACCCACATACAACCTAGTCCCATGGTTGTGTTCCACTAAAGGTGGTATTGAGTGACTCATTCTCCCCTTGGCATTCGTATCTCGCGATACCTTCAAGCTTGTTACATTGTGAGTGTCCCTTAATAAAGAAGGAAAGTTTTGAGCCTCATCCTTAGTAGTTTTGGAAGGATATCTTTCACGCTTATGTTTATTTAATTAAATCAAACATGTTTACATGATGGAATCGCATGGATTCTAAGGAGCAAAAAATTAAGATTTAGTAGATAATTGAAACCAAAAATGTGAGGCATGAGTCGTACCTATAAACAAGTTATTAGTTAGTTTGTGTAAAAGTGTATGTAATGACTATTGAACAATATCTATTGCACTATACAATGCAATTTTTCAATATAGTTATAAAGTTTATCATGAAGAGGTATAGGGTTTTATATGTTAACCTATTTCCACAAGTATCAAAGATTACTTTTTAGATCTTCTTTTATTAACTTATCTTTTTCCTTATTATTGAATAATATTTGTTCTTAGTTATTTACAAATAGTTTGTAGACTATTTTTGGTTTTTTAATAATATTTAATTTATATTTTTTTATATGTAAGAGGTTATTTTGCTACATATGTGTTGAGCAATACAATAAAGTTTATGTTACCTATTAGATGATAGAATTTATAATTGGCATTTGGATGATGGAATCTAAAATTATTCAATGACTATGGAAGAAAGTTAATGATTTATATTGGTTTCTATTACATATTTTGAATTTATAGTGTTTGTTTTTCTAATTTGTATTTATTTTGATTACAGATTTCATGATGTAATGAACATTGAGAAAATTTGACTATACAATTTCTGCAATCAACATAAAAATATTATAACATATATCAATCCCAAAACTTATTATCCAACACATATAAAGCAAAGTCATCTATTAATTCCTTATTTGATACACATCAAATACAAAGAATATGTAATGGAATGTAAAGATGCCTGTCTTATAATCTATATTCCATACACATCAAATGTAAAGAATGTCTTATAATCTATAAAACAAAGTTAATAGTTGACTTTGCTCTATCCCCATTAAATGACATACAGATGGAAACTCCAAATCTGTGTAGAGGAAAAAGCTATGCTCCAAAATGGATCCAATTACCCTCTAAGACTTTCAAAATCGTTCAAAAGATCAAAACAATCACATGAGAAAACCTTCATAAAACAGCGGAAAACACTATCAGGACCCAAAAACACCAAGAAACAGTGGAAAACAAGCTTATCGGCGGTTAATGTAGTGATGCACAGGAGCCGTCAAATCTGGCAGATCAACAGTCCAGATCCGATTAGCAAATCGCAATCGACAAAGGCTATTGGAGGTTATCGGCAGAGAACATATGGAACTTGCGATAGTGATCAACGGAGTCAATGAGGACCATCAATCAAGTGCATAGATCGATGGCCCAAGTTGCATCGCAGAATTGCAATCGACAAATATAAAGGAAAGCTTACAATGACCCGTGGTATGAGTGATATGCGATTGTGATCAATCACATCACAATATCACATCAGAACAATACAATGGAGCGGGGCCGATATACATATGGCTTGCGACAGCTAGACCCGATGAAGTTATAGATGATATTCTATATATTTTGAAATCCAAAAAGTGGCAATTTCCTTTGTATTTCGCATTTCCACAAAATGAATGGATTACAAAGGATAAAGCGCTGATGCGATGAAACAGACCCGAAAGGATTTGTTAATGCACATATATAATATTTCACGTCTATATAAAGCCATTTTTGCGGGATTTTCCAATGTTTTCATGTATTTTTAAATACAAAGGGGAAGCCATGGAGCAGGCATTTGCGACATGCGATAGCGACTTACAGGTAGACTCAATAGGAGTTATAAGGTGGGATTTATATTATTTCAAATCTGATAAAGCAACAATTTGGCATATTTTCATAGTTTTGAATGTGTTTCTCTGTGTAAACAGATAATTTCCAATTCGGGGATTTCGAAGGCCCGATGCACTCTTCCATTGCAGAACAGGTGGCCACCTCCCCTAAAGATGTTATGCAATGATTTTTAATGCTTAGAAGGGTGATTCGAGCAGACAAAGGCTGGGAGACAGAAAGCCGAGAAGAGGAAATGAACAAGCAGTGCCGATTGGCTTTAAAGCCATAGAATAGAGTAGGCAGATGTAGGTAGTGTTAATATAGAGAGAAAATAGAGACAGAGAGTTAGTGAGGAGAGCTGGTGTACTCAGAAAGACTTGGGGGGGAACCAAGAAAACCTTGTTGCTTTGTATCTGTTGTGTGAGACTCAAATTGAGCTCACTCTTGTAAAAACTCTGCTTCTGAAGACATAATAGAGAGGTCATCACTAAAAGCTAGACTAGGAGATGTAGCCCAGGAGTGTTGGGTCAACTCCTTATGAAATTTCTTGTGTTGATGTGTGTTGTCTATTATGCTTCGTCACTGCTTCATTGTCTGTGTATTTTGCAATATTATTGATCCATTGCACAAAGTAACATGGGAAAATCCATGCACATGAGTTTGTAATACCTTAATAATTGTTTAAGAGGTCATTATCAGACCAAGTGGTATTAGAGCTTAAGGTTTGCTAAGGTCAGAAAAGCTTGTGTTGGACTGTTTGTGAATGTTGGCTAGGTCAAAGCTCAAATTCAGAAAAGGAGAACTAGTTCAGGCTAACCCAGAAATTGGAAGAGTCTATCCTAGGAGGGAAATGGTAGAAGAGATTCCATTGGAATCAGAATGTTAATTCATGGATAGCTTCATGACCATGAGAGCCATGGTAGAAGAGATGTATCAAGAATTCAAGAAGGGTTGAGGTGAAAGTACTTCAATCTCCAAACAAGATAAAGGAGTAGAAGAACCTCTTCTAGATGGCCATCCTGAAGGCAAAGGGAAAGGAGAAAAGCCTCCTCTATCAACACCTCCTTCTAGCCTTGAAAATAAAAAGAAGAAAACATCTTTGATTAAATTAGATGTAAAATTTAATCTGCCAATATATGATGGACAATTAAGTGCAAAAAAGATAGATAATTGGATTAGACAGACTGATGTATATTGTAGGGTGCAGAACATTGATTCTGAAAGGAGAAAGTTTTAGCTGCCCAGCCTTCACCTTGAAGGAACTGCCCTAGTGTGGTGGGAAGGCAAGACACAAGCTAATTTCAAGAAGCATGGTAAAAAAATTTCTACCTTGAGTGAATTTGTTTCTGCCATTAAAAAACAATTCTATCCACTAGCTTATATGCAGCAAGCTATGATGACTTGGCAAACTCTTCACAAATTAAAGGGGCAAAGTGTACAAAGCTATACCCTGGAATTTAGAGAAAGAGCTTTAATTCTAGGCTTTTCTCTAGACTCGCCTGAAACATTATTGAAATATATAGGTGGTCTACATAGCTATTTAAGGCACACTATTCTCATGTTTAACCCTACTAACATAGATGAGGTATCTGTTCAGGCTACACCTCTAGAGGCTAGAGGCAAGAATGTGAACCCAAAGATTGGGGGATCATCAAAACCCATTGCAAGCGAGAAAAAGGAAAGGACGAAGCAGAAAGGGAAAGAGAGGAAGGCAAACACTATACAGAAAGACAAATCTTCATGCACTCACTGCAAGAAGGATGGACATGATGATGAACATTGTTGTTCTTTGCATCTAGAGATGAAATCCAAGAAGTTTGATGGCAAGAAGAAGAAGAATGATGCTGCTATTCAGAAAGATTTGGGGTCAGACTCAGGTGATGAAACAACAGTCACCGGTACAGGTATGCAAGGTAAAAATTCCGAAGCATCTACTAGTAATTCTGCACAATCTAATGATAATGAAGAAAATGAGAGGAAAAGAAATGAGATTTTTCATATTAGAGTTGTTTCCAAGCATCAAAAGATCGATACTTTATTTTATAGTGGTTCACAAGTAAACTTGATTTTTGAAGAAATTGTAAAGAAGTTGGGACTATTACCACACCTCATAAGAAGCCATACCCATTAGGTTGGGTATGTGATAAAGAAAAGCTACAAGTCACTACACAATGTAAACTTAGGTTTTCTTTTGGGTCAACATTTGTAGATGAGGTTGAGTTAGATGTAGTTCCCTTGGATATATGTGGTATTGTTTTAGGAAGCCCTTACTTGTATGATAAAAAATCCATTTTCTATAGAAATGAAAATAAGTATCAACTCACAAAAGATGGAATAGTGTATATTGTAACAGCTCATTAGCTCAAGAATAACTATAGTCTCATTAACTCAGGGCAGATGAAAAGAATTGTAAATTCATGCAAACAATTTTAACTAATGGTTGTAAAGGAAAATACCCCTGATAAAACCGATGCATTTGAAGGCTGTGATCCTAAAGAGAAAGATGATCTAGAAAAAGTTGTTTTGAGAATATGATATCCTATTTCAAGAACCTAAAGGTCTGCCACCCAAAAGGAAAATTTTACATGATATTCATTTGTAGCAAGATGATCCATTTCTTAACATTGGAATGTACAGCTTATTCGCTTTAGAGAATGCGGGAATCAAGAAGCAAGTACAGGATGGTCGGAAAAGGGTTCATAAGACCAAGCACATCACCATGAGGATCTCCAATCGTGTTGGTGAGAAAGAAATATGGTTCGTGGATGATGTGCATTGATTACAGAGCACTGAATAAAATAACGATCAAGAATTGTTATCCTCTTCCTCGCATAGATGATCTATCAGATCAGCTGCAGGAAGTTGTTTATGTTTCCAAGTTAGAATTGCATAGTGGCTACCATCAGGTCATAGTTGCAAAACAATATGCATGGAAGATTGCTTTCAAAACAAAGCAAGTGTTGTATGAATGGCTAGTTATGCCTTTTGGCTTAACTAATGCTCCTGCCACTTTCATGAGAGTAATGAATGATGTACTCTGACCTTTTATTGATGATTTTGTGATTGTATATTTAGATGACATTCTTGTTTTCAGTAAAACATGGGAATAACATATGAAGCATGTAAAGCAGACTCTAGATGTTTTGAAAAAATAAAATCTCTATGTTAAGTTATCAAAATGTGAATTTGGCAAAACATATTTGAATTATTTGGGTCATACTGTAGGAGGTGGTGAGTTCAATATAGATCCCTCTAAGGTTAAAGTCATTGTAAACTAGCCTAAACCAAAGTGATCCAGGTGGATATTGGTGGCCACCTGCCAAGTCCACCTGGACCCCCACCTCAACATTTTCAGTTTCCTTAATTATAGCACAGTTTACTATTTTTAGTAGTTTTCGGGTCCTGAACTTCCGGAGCCGTTTTGAGGCCCTAAACGACGTTTTTTGGGAAATCTCGCTCCGCGATTTTTTGGATAAAAAATCATTTTTCCCATCGTATTCCTCGGAGAGATCTTTCCAATGGGCTATCATGCGCGTCAAACGGAGATCGTATGCCAAAGTTACGACCCCGGGAAGTTGATGTACCAATTTACCCAAAACGGGGCCCA